>CM072227.1:59230392-59342892 GCA_036851935.1 Coregonus suidteri | reverse complement strand
TCATGAGACCTTTTTCAAATCATCATTAGAGTTGCATCATGTAGCCTTACAATGTATTAAAAATCTAAACATATAGCCCAATATTTATATCACAACTGAAGTTGCATAAATAACTCTAAATGTAAGCATATAGGAGGACCTGTTTCTTAATTAACCGCTCAACACAGAATAGCCGCATTTGAGGTCTTCCTTGGAAATCGTTTGGAGAAAATATCATTTCTATTTTATTCAGCTTTGTTCAATTGTATTCTTCATACTAAAAAAGAATGCAACGGAATTCTAAGCAAATCTTGTCTGCTAAATGAACTAGTGTAGCCCACAGCCATCTGGCATAGCCAGATCAGGACCTAACATAAGGACAACTCAGAGTATGCTATTCTGTTCTTCTGAAATAGACTACATTTCTTCATATCATGTTTCTTTAGACCTGTCTAAAAATAAATAACGGATATTGTGATGGTGTAGGCTATATTAAATGGATTTATTATACTTTTAAAATGTAGATGTTCCAAAGGTCTGCATCAGTGGCTTGTAGGCTACGCGTGGAGGCCAGGAGATGCCAAACGTCTTTATGTTAATCACCGCCACTGCCCTAAGCACAGCCTGAAACGTCTTTATGTTAATCACCGCCACTGCCCTCAGCACAGCCTGAAACGTCTTTATGTTAATCACGCCACTGCCCTCAGCACAGCCCAAACGTCTTTATGTTATTCACCGCCACTGCCCTCAGCACAGCCCAAACGTCTCTTATGTTAATCACCGCCACTGCCCTAAGCACAGCCTGAAACGTCTTTATGTTAAATCACCGCCACTGCCCTAAGCACAGCCTTAAAACGTCTTTATGTTCCATCAAGGTCTCAGCATCTGAAACGTCTTTATGTTAATCACCGCCACTGCCCTAAGCACAGCCTGAAACGTCTTTATGTTAATCACCGCCACTGCCCTCAGCACAGCCAAACGTCTTTATGTTAATCACCGCCACTGCCCTAAGCACAGCCCAAACGTCTTTATGTTAATCACCGCCACTGCCCTCAGCACAGCCTGAAACGTCTTTATGTTAATCACCGCCACTGCCCTAAGCACAGCCCAAACGTCTTTATGTTAATCACCGCCACTGCCCTCAGCACAGCCCAAACGTCTTTATGTTAATCACCGCCACTGCCCTCAGCACAGCCTGAAACGTCTTTATGTTAATCACCGCCACTGCCCTAAGCACAGCCTGAAACGTCTTTATGTTAATCACCGCCACTGCCCTAAGCACAGCCCAAACGTCTTTATGTTAATCACCGCCACTGCCCTAAGCACAGCCTGAAACGTCTTTATGTTAATCACCGCCACTGCCCTCAGCACAGCCTGAAACGTCTTTATGTTAATCACCGCCACTGCCCTAAGCACAGCCCAAACGTCTTTATGTTAATCACCGCCACTGCCCTCAGCACAGCCCAAATGTCTTTATGTTAATCACCGCCACTGCCCTCAGCACAGCCCAAACGTCTTTATGTTAATCACCGCCACTGCCCTCAGCACAGCCCAAACGTCTTTATGTTAATCACCGCCACTGCCCTCAGCACAGCCCAAACTGACTAGCTAGCTAGAGCAAGCAGCTTGAGCCATTTCCATATAAATTACATCGGTAGAAACAAGACAAAACAACCAACTAGTTACCTACAGAGAGTTAGCACACAGACGAGTACAAAGCTCTCCCTCCATTTGGGAAATCTGACCATAATTCTATCCTCCTGATTTCTGCTTACAGTAAAAACTAAAGCAGGAAGCACCAGTGACTCACTCAATAGGGAAGTGGTCAGATGACGCAGATGCTAACCTGCAGGACTGTTTTGCTAGCACAGACTGGAATATGTTCCGGGATTCATCCAATGGCATTGAGGAGTACGCCATATCAGTGATATAGAAATTAAAATATATACAGGTTAAAAGTAATGACTAAATGTTCCACCCTTAAATATAGTTGTGAAATGTTTGATTAGTACTTTCTTAGTAGTGACTAATTATTACACTCCGAAACTGTGTGAGATGTGTTAGAATCTACTACCTGGTAATGTGTGAGTGTAGGACCAGTAAAGACTATGACATTGAGCTACTATTTAGCAATGTGAGTAAGAGTTAGACCAGACAACAAAGGACAAGGAGAACTGGCTACAGACAACTGGGAAACCAAGATAAAGGGGCCTCCCAGTTTAGGGAGGAGAGAGACTATGATAAGAAAATGTATAAGTGTGTATGTATGTGTGTGTATGTGTGTGTATGTATGTGTGTGTGTGAACTGATGGTCAGGAGAGCAGTTTTAAAGTGGAAAACTACAGCCCGCCTACAGAGGGGAGGGAGTTTTCTATGACGTGTGTGCGTAAAAAAATATTGTACGACCATTTTGTGGCAGAATTCTCAATGAATAAAGGCCTGACTATGCAGACCGGGACTCTGTCCGTTTCTTGATCCAAAAGCATTACAACCTTTTGGGAGACGCACAGAGACACTGAAATAGTTTGTTAAATAATTCTCATAACAATCAGTCACCGGCTTCATCAATAAGTGCATCGACGACGTCGTCCCCACAGTGACCGTACGTACATACCCCAACCAGAAGCCATGGATTACAGGCAACATCCACACTGAGCTAAAGGGTTGAGCTGCCGCTTTCAAGGAGCGGGACTCTAACCCGCACGCTTATAAGAAATCCCGCTATGCCCTCCGACAAACCATCAAACAGGCAAAGAGTCAATACAGGACTAAGATTGAATCGTGCTACACCGGCTCTGATGCTCGTCGGATGTGGCAGGGCTTGAAAACTATTACAGACTACAAAGGGAAACCCAGCCGCGAGCTGCCCAGTGACACGAGCCTACCAGACGAGCTAAATGCCTTTTATGCTCGCTTCGAGGCAAGCAACACTGAAGCGTGCATGAGAGCTGTTCCGGATGACTATGTGATCACGCTCTCAATAACCGATGTGAGTAAGACCTTTAAGCAGGTCAACATTCACAAGGCCGCAGGGCCAGACGGATTACCAGGACGTGTACTCCGAGCATGTGCTGACCAACTGGCAAGTGTCTTCACTGACATTTTCAACCTCTCCCTGACCGAGTCTGTAATACCAACATGTTTCAAGCAGACCACCATAGTTCCTGTGCCCAAGAAAGCGAAGGTAACCTGCCTAAATGACTACCGACCCGTAGCACTCACGTCTGTAGCCATGAAGTGCTTTGAAAGGCTGGTCATGGCTCACATTAACACCATTATCCCAGAAACCCTAGACCCACTCCAATTCGCATACCGCCAGAACAGATCCACAGATGACGCAATCTCTATTGCACTCCACACTGCCCTTTCCCACCTGGACAAAGGAACACCTATGTGAAAATGCGGTTCATTGACTACAGCTCAGCGTTCAACACCATAGTGCCCACACAAAGCTTATCACTAAGCTAAGGACCCTGGGACTAAACACCTCCCTCTGCAACTGGATCCTGGACTTCCTGACGGGCCGCCCCCAGGTGGTAAGGGTAGGCAACAACACATCTACCACGCTGATCCTCAACACGGGGGCCCCTCAGGGGTGCGTGCTTAGTCCCCTCCTGTACTCCCTGTTCACCCAAGACTGCGTGGCCAAGCACGACTCCAACACCATCATTAAGTTTGCTGACGACACAACGGTGGTAGGCCTGATCACCGACAACGATGAGACAGCCTATAGGGAGGAGGTCAGAGACCTGGCAGTGTGGTGCCAGGATAACAACCTCTCCCTCAACGTGAGCAAGACAAAGGTGATGATCGTGGACTACAGGAAAAGGAGGGCCGAACACGCCCCCATTCACATCGACGGGGCTGTAGTGGAGCGGGTCGAAAGTTTCAAGCTCCTTGGTGTCCACATCACCAACAAACTCTCATGGTCCAAACACACCAAGAAAGTCGTGAAGAGGGCACAACAACGCCTATTCCCCCTCAGGAGACTGAAAAGATTTGGCATGGGTCCCCAGATCCTCAAAAGTTCTACAGCTGTACCATCGAGAGCATCCTGACCAGTTGCATCACCGCCTGGTATGGCAACTGCTAATCTGACCGTAAGGCGCTACAGAGGGTAGTGCGTACGGCCCAGTACATCACTGGGGCCAAGCTTCCTGCCATCCAGGACCTCTATACCAGGCGGTGTCAGAGGAAGGCCCAAACAATTGTCAAAGATTCCAGTCACCCAAGTCATAGACTGTTCTCTCTGCTACCCACCCCTTTGTTTTTACATTGCTGCTACTCTCTGTTTATTATCTATGCATAGTCACTTTACACCTACCTACATGTACAAATTACCTGGACTAACCTGTACCCCCGCACATTGACTCGGTACCCCCTGTATATAGCATCATTATTGTTATTTTATTGTTTTTACTTTAGTTTATTAAGTAAATAACTATTTTCTTAAAACTGCATTGTTGGTTAAGGGCTTGTCAGTAAGCATTTCACTGTAAGGTCTACACCTGTTGTATTCGGCGCATGTGACAAATACATTTTGATTTGATTTGGGCCCCGTGTAGCTCAGTTGGTAGAGCATGGCGCTTGCAACGCCAGGGTTGTGGGTTTGTTTCCCACGGGGGGCCAGTATGAAAAATGTATGCACTCACTAACTGTAAGTCGCTCTGCTAAATGACCCAAAAAAATGATAAATAATAATAATAATAATAATTTGACCATATAAAAACACTGCAACTATTCCGATGAGACAGAAATGGAGCTCCTACTCCACCGCTGATGTGCTCGCCTGTACCAACCAACTGATCATGACAGGACTTGCTAATCTTCAAAGATCAACAACACCAAACATATATCTGCTGTTTACTTATTTCACTTACGTCAACATCATCGCTTTCAACGTGCAAGACGTGTCTGAAACCGTATCACCAACCAACACAGATACAGCCTCTTCCTCATAGATACAGCCTCTTCCTCATAGATACAGCCTCTTCCTCATAGATACAGCCTCTTCCTCATAGATACAGCCTCTTCCTCATAGATACAGCCTCTTCCTCATAGATACAGCCTCTTCCTCATAGATACAGCCCTCATAGATACAGCCTCATAGATACAGCCTCTTCCTCATAGATACAGCCTCTTCCTCATAGATACAGCCTCTTCCTCATAGATACAGCCTCTTCCTCATAGATACAGCCTCTTCCTCATAGATACAGCCTCTTCCTCAGTGAAATGTCGTGGCCGCTTCCGGGGCGTCATTTTGAGTAATTAAGTGATTTTTTATTTTAAAAGTCAAATGACAGCATACCCTGTTTCTGGTTGATGACAACAGTCAAGTGAATACGACAGATAGTTATCAAATTAATTCTGCGATATTGACACAGATATTATTGTTAGAAACACAAGGCCGGTCGAGGCCGCTATAATAGTAACCCTAACCCTAACCCTAACCCTAACCCCTAACCCTAACCCTACCCCTATAATAGTAACCCTAACCCTAACCCTAACCCTAACTCTAACCCTAACCCTATAATAGTAACCCTAACCCTAACCCTAACCCTATAATAGTAACCCTAACCCTAACCCTAACCCTTATAATAGTAACCCTAACCCTAACCCTAACCCTAACCCTAACCCTATAATAGTAACCCTAACCCTAACCCTAACCCTAACTCTAACCCTAACCCTAACCCTAACCCTAACCCTAACCCCTAACCCTAACCCTAACCCTAACGCTAACCCTAACCCTAACCCTAACCCTAACGCTATAGTAATTTAAAGAAAGTACACTCATTAAAGATCAGCTGGATTCACCTGGATTCACCTGGACAGTCTATATCATGGAAAGAGCAGGAGTTCCTAATGTTTTGTACACTCAGTGTATAAAACTATGCTAAATATATTTACATCACCAAATACCTGATTAAAACACACTGTTTTGCAATGAAGGTCTACAGTAGCCTCAACAGCACTCTGTAGGGTAGCACCATGGTGTAGCCGGAGGACAGCTAGCTTCCGTCCTCCTCTGGGTACATTGACTTCAATACAGAACCTAGGAGGCTTGTGCTTCTCACCCCCTTCCATAGACCTACATCGTAATTATGAGGACTTCCGGAGGACGTCCAACAACCAATCAAAGCTTTTAAAATATGAACTGTCATCCAATCAAATGATCAGAGAATGAACCTAGTACTACGCATGTGTGATTTATAAGCTAGGTGAGTTGGTGACATTGTTGGATAGATAGAGATTGAGACAGTGAGTAGTGATACTAACGCTAACGACAATGTAGTGGATCTTTTGTTGTTGAAGACATCAGATTCAAGCTTCTGGGAAAAAGCCACATCGATCATGTAATGGACGAAGGTCTGCGTAATCAAACTGTGGAACATGATGGCGGCACAATTAAAGTTTAGCTAACAAGGAGCTTGCAGAGGTAATCACACGTTACCGTGCTTTAGTTGCTGAGCATATGAACATTTAGACTGTTTTCTCTGGGATGTCGAAATCAATTCAGAATGATTTGACATCACATCATCCTTTAAAAATCAGATTAACAGACGCACAACGTGGGCTGTCCATTTTTCTCTGATATTTAGCAAACGTGATAACACATAATCAATCCCAAGCAAAAACTCTTTCCATAAATGTTGCAGCAGCCTAGGCACACCTAAACATTAGAGATCTGACATACAGTTGAAGTCGGAAGTTTACATACACTTAGGTTGGAGTCATTAAAACTAGTTTTTCAACCACTACACACATTTCTTGTTAACAAACTATAGATTTGGCAAGTCGGTTAGGACATCTACTTTATGCATGACACAAGTAATTTTTTCCAACAATTGTTTACAGACAGATTATTTCACTTATAATTCACTGTATCACAATTCCAGTGGGTCAGAAGTTTACATACACTAAGTTGACTGTGCCTTTAAACAGGTTGGAAAATTCCAGAAAATGATGTCATGGCTTTAGAAGCTTCTGATAGGCTAATTGACATAATTTGAGTCAATTGGAGGTGTACCTGTGGATGTATTTCAAGGCCTACCTTGGAACTCAGTGCCTCTTTGCTTGACATCATGGGTAAATCAAAAGAAATCAGCCAAGACCTCAGAAAAAAATTGTAGACCTCCACAAGTCTGGTTCATCCTTGGGAGAAATTTCCAAACGCCTGAAGGTACCACGTTCATCTGTACAAACAATAGTACGCAAGTATAAACACCATGGGACCACGCAGCCATCATACCGCTCAGGAAGGAGACGCGTTCTGTCTCCTAGAGATGAATGTACTTTGGTGCGAAAAGTGCAAATCAATCCCTGAACAACAGCAAAGGACCTTGTGAAGATGCTGGAGGAAACGGGTACAAAAGTATCTATATCCACAGTAAAACGAGTCCTATATTTACATAACCTGAAAGGCTGTTCAGCAAGGAAGAAGCCACTGCTCCAAAACCGCCATAAAAAAGCCAGACTACGGTTTGCAACTGCACATGGGGACAAAGATCGTACTTTTTGGAGAAATGTCCTCTGGTCTGATGAAACAAAAATAGAACTGTTTGGCCATAATGACCATCGTTATGTTTGGAGGAAAAAGGGGTAGCTTGCAAGCCGAAGAACACCATCCCAACTGTGAAGCACAGGGGTGGCAGCATCATGTTGTGGGGGTGTTTTGCTGCAGGAGGGACTGGTGCACTTCACAAAATAGATGGCATCATGAGGAAGGAAAATGATGTGGATATATTGAAGCAACATCTCAAGACATCAGTCAGGAAGTTAAAGCTTGGTCGCAAATGGGTCTTCCAAATGGACAATGACCCCAAGCATACTTCCAAAGTTGTGGCAAAATGGCTTAAGGACAACAAAGTCAAGGTTTTGGAGTGGCCATCACAAAGCCCTGAAGTCAATTTTATAGAAAATGTGTGGGTAGAACTGAAAAAGCGTGTGAGCAAGGAGGCCTACAAACCTGACTCAGTTACATCAGCTCTGTCAGGAGGAATGGGCCAAAATTCACCCAATTTATTGTGGGAAGCTTGTGGAAGGCTACCCGACACGTTTGACCCAAGTTAAACAATTTAAAGGCAATGCTACCAAATACTAATTGAGTGTATGTAAACTTCTGACCCACTGGGAACGTGATGAAAGAAATAAAAGCTGAAATAAATCATTCTCTCTATTATTATTCTGACATTTTACATTCTTAAAATAAAGTGGTGATCCTAACTGACCTAAGACAGGGAATTTTTACTAGGATTAAATGTCAGGAATTGTGAAAAACTGAGTTTAAATGTATTTGGCTAAGGTGTATGTAAACTTCCGACTTCAACTATATAGACATATAATCCATGGTGTAGGTTGTACAGTCAGGGAAAACAGTATTTGATCCCCTGCTGATTTTGCAGGTTTGCCCACTGACAAAGACATGATCAGTCTATAATTTTAATGATAGGTTTATTTGAACAGTGAGAGACAGAATAAATAAAAAATCAGTTACATAAATCAAGCTCAGCCCTGTGAGTTCTATTCTCCATCAGTTGTTGTCTCTGTCTCTGTGTGAAGGAAACCCCATGTTAGTCTAATCTAAGTATAATGAATATGAACAAGTACAAAGTTGCTGCAGTTTGACTGGGTTTTAATCCTCCCCAAGGCCAGGCATTTTTCCAGGAGTTTTTTTAAACAATGTGACATGATTAGAAAAACTGGTCCATCATAGCACATATAAAACCTTTTTTTCCCAACTGCTGAATCACTGTCATACCCTATAGGGTTCAGAGTTTTACCTGGTTAGGTTAGCAGATAAAGAAAAACTACATAGAAGTGTCAAGTGGGCGAGATGTGTTTGACTAAATTCTGAGATGTCGGAGTTTAACTTCATGGAGAAACTATGACGACGCAGCTGTAATGGAATGTATCTGCTATTTGTATTTCCAGCTAAGTCCCCTCCTGTTCCCTGATTAAGAGGTGATGACCACTCCACTACCAGGGTCAACTCTCTCCTGACCAGTGGTGTAGTGCGATTGTTTTTAGGCAAGGGAGCGCAAATAGGTTATGTAAATGACATCATCATTTGTAAGGACAGATGTAGCCTATAGAATATTCATTATAGAATATGCATAGAATGCACCATCTGACTATACCCACACATAAGGTTCCATTAGTTATACCCTGAAACCCCAGGTTAGGCATACCTCATTTCAAAATAGGCCTTCATCGTCAATATGGTGAATATTCATTCTTCATCCAAACTGCAACTGCATGTCAATCATGGAAATATGCATTTTGATCTTCTTGCAGTTTAATTACTGTTTCGTGAGTGGATCAGAGCAGATGGTGTTAACAAACGATCAGCCGTTCTTTTATCTTGATTCAGTCAAAGTATATAAGCCTGCCTAGTGGCTCTGTTGAGATTTGGCGCATGATAATGTTTTGATGAATATTCAGCTTCAGATAACTAAAATCTCATTGTGTCACGATCGTTGAGAGACGGATTAGACCAAGGCGGAGCGCGGAATGCGAACATGTTTATTAAAACAATAAACACTGACAAGGCTAAACACAAACCAGATCCCACAACCCAGGCAGGAAAACTGGCTGCCTAAGTATGATCCCCAATCAGAGACAACGAGCGACAGCTGCCTCTGATTGGGAACCACACCCGGCCAAACATAGAAATACAAAACCATAGAGTTTCACACCCTGACCAAACTAGCTAGAGAATAACAGTCTCTCCAGGTCAGGGCGTGACAGTAACTAAACTCTCTCCCCGACCCCACCAGGCGTGACACAGTAGTAATGAGGAGGTGTTATTGGTGCAGCAGAAGGCTATAGGTCTACTATGCTATTAGATTAGGTTCTGTTATGTAGAATACTAATGAATCATTATATGATCTTGATAGACATTGATCCATCTTTGACCTAACTTTACTAAACCCACACCATTGTGAGAAGTGATAATCTTCTATTTGTAATAATAATAGTAAGTGATGAGTATTAGGACTATTAGACGTAGGCAGCAGATCTTGATGAGGGTTATTTTAAACGTTTGGAGTGCCCTTTGTGGTGTTGAAAGGACAGCGCCAGGATTGCGCAACGATGTTAATTAAAGAAGTTGAAACAGCGATAGTCAAAGGATAGCTCTGCCATTCGGCCAGGGCCCGGTTTCCTAAAAGCTAAGTTCATCGTTAGACCCTTCGTCAGAGCATCGTTAAATCTCTGAGCAGTTTCCCAAAACCATCGTTATTAACGTTGAACTTAAAAACGCTCGTAATCTAACGCCTGCCTCAGACCACTCATAGAACAGCCAAGTGCGTCAGATGCTTTATTGCCCTCCCACGTCACTTTATACACAGAAGATCTCCGCTGACCATAGAATCACATGGTTTATCCGTCTCTCTGTGACCGCAGATAACTTCAGAACAAAGTTGACTACAAATACAAAGCTGCCAATGTCAATTGATACAAACAAGTGACGTATAAAAATATGTTTCAGATGAAAACAGAGATAACTGCATTAAAATATAAACAGTAGGCTATAAGCCTATTTCAATCATATTGAAATACATATCATGTTCAATAAATTGGAGTTCTATTTTGCTACTTGTAGGCTACTGTCTGTAATTTGTCTCAATATATTTCATGATGTGTAGCCTAACATGTACGCAATGATGTGTCAAATCTGTGATTTAGTGCATTCTCTAGGAGCTGATCCGTCGTCAATATTGTGGAACAATTCTAATGTTAAGGTAAGATTTGAATGGAGAAAACTGTCTGAGAGCAGCGCTGCCTTACTTTAATCCTATCAGTATCAACACATACTCCAATGACACACTAACATACGGACCACACCGCCCGCATACGGACCACACCGCCCACATACGGACCACACCGCCCACATACGGACCACACCGCCCGCATACGGACCACACCGCCCACACACTCCAATGACACACTAACATACGGACCACACCGCCCACATACTCCAATGACACACTAACATACGGACCACACCGCCCACATACTCCAATGACACACTAACATACGGACCACACCGCCCACACACTCCAATGACACACTAACATACGGACCACACCGCCCGCATACGGACCACACCGCCCACATACTCCAATGACACACTAACATACGGACCACACCGCCCACATACTCCAATGACACACTAACATACGGACCACACCGCCCGCATCACACCGCCCACATACGGACCACACCGCCCGCATACGGACCACACCGCCCGCATACGGACCACACCGCCCGCATACGGACCACACCGCCCGCATACGGACCACACCGCCCGCATACGGACCACACCGCCCGCATACGGACCACACCGCCCGCATACGGACCACACCGCCCGCATACGGACCACACCGCCCGCATACGGACCACACCGCCCGCATACGGACAACACCGCCCGCATACGGACCACACCGCCCGCATACGGACCACACCGCCCGCATACGGACCACACCGCCCGCATACGGACCACACCGCCCGCATACGGACCACACCGCCCGCATACGGACCACACCGCCCGCATACGGACCACACCTCCCACATCACACCGCCCACATCACACCGCCCACATACGGACCACACCGCCCACATACGGACAACACCGCCCGCATACGGACCACACCGCCCACATACGGACCACACCGCCCGCATACGGACCACACCGCCCGCATACGGACCACACCGCCCACATACGGACCACACCGCCCGCATACGGACCACACCGCCCGCATACGGACCACACCACCCACATCACACCGCCCACATCACACCGCCCACATACGGACCACACCGCCCACATACGGACCACACCGCCCGCATACGGACCACACCGCCCGCATACGGACCACACCGCCCGCATACGGACCACACCGCCCGCATACGGACCACACCGCCCACATACGGACCACACCGCCCGCATACGGACCACACCGCCCGCATACGGACCACACCACCCACATCACACCGCCCACATCACACCGCCCACATACGGACCACACCGCCCACATACGGACCACACCGCCCGCATACGGACCACACCGCCCGCATACGGACCACACCGCCCGCATACGGACCACACCGCCCGCATACGGACCACACCGCCCGCATACGGACCACACCGCCCGCATACGGACCACACCGCCCGCATACGGACCACACCGCCCGCATACGGACCACACCGCCCGCATCACACCGCCCACATCACACCGCCCACATACGGACCACACCGCCCGCATACGGACCACACCGCCCGCATACGGACCACACCGCCCGCATACGGACCACACCGCCCGCATACGGACCACACCGCCCACATACGGACCACACCGCCCGCATACGGACCACACCGCCCGCATACGGACCACACCGCCCACATCACACCGCCCACATACGGACCACACCGCCCACATACGGACCACACCGCCCACATACGGACCACACCGCCCGCATACGGACCACACCGCCCGCATACGGACCACACCGCCCGCATACGGACCACACCGCCCGCATACGGACCACACCGCCCGCATACGGACCACACCGCCCACATACGGACCACACCACCCACATCACACCGCCCACATCACACCGCCCACATCACACCGCCCACATACGGACCACACCGCCCGCATACGGACCACACCGCCCGCATACGGACCACACCGCCCGCATACGGACCACACCGCCCGCATACGGACCACACCGCCCGCATACGGACCACACCGCCCGCATACGGACCACACCGCCCGCATACGGACCACACCACCCACATCACACCGCCCACATCACACCGCCCACATACGGACCACACCGCCCACATACGGACAACACCGCCCGCATACGGACCACACCGCCCACATACGGACCACACCGCCCGCATACGGACCACACCGCCCACATACGGACCACACCGCCCGCATACGGACCACACCGCCCGCATACGGACCACACCACCCACATACGGACCACACCGCCCGCATACGGACCACACCGCCCGCATACGGACCACACCACCCACATCACACCGCCCACATCACACCGCCCACATACGGACCACACCGCCCACATACGGACCACACACCGCCCACATACGGACCACACCGCCCACATACGGACCACACCGCCCGCATACGGACCACACCGCCCGAATACGGACCACACCGCCCACATACGGACCACACCGCCCGCATACGGACCACACCGCCCGCATACGGACCACACCGCCCGCATACGGACCACACCGCCCACATACGGACCACACCGCCCGCATACGGACCACACCGCCCGCATACGGACCACACCACCCACATCACACACCGCCCACATCACACCGCCCACATACGGACCACACCGCCCACATACGGACCACACCGCCCGCATACGGACCACACCGCCCGCATACGGACCACACCGCCCGCATACGGACCACACCGCCCGCATACGGACCACACCGCCCGCATACGGACCACACCGCCCGCATACGGACCACACCGCCCACATACGGACCACACCACCCACACCACACCGCCCACATCACACCGCCCACATACGGACCACACACCGCCCGCATACGGACCACACCGCCCGCATACGGACCACACCGCCCGCATACGGACCACACCGCCCGCATACGGACCACACCGCCCGCATACGGACCACACCGCCCGCATACGGACCACACCGCCCGCATACGGACCACACCGCCCGCATACGGACCACACCGCCCGCATACGGACCACACCGCCCGCATACGGACCACACCGCCCGCATACGGACCACACCGCCCACATACGGACCACACCGCCCGCATACGGACCACACCGCCCGCATACGGACCACACCGCCCGCATACGGACCACACCGCCCGCGTCACATTGCTAACATACGGACCACACCGCCCGCGTCACATTGCTAACATACGGACCACACCGCCCGCGTCACATTGCTAACATACGGACCACACCGCCCGCGTCACATTGCTAACATACGGACCACACCGCCCGCATACGGACCACACCGCCCGCATACGGACCACACCGCCCGCATACGGACCACACCGCCCGCATACGGACCATACCGCCCGCATACGGACCACACCGCCCACGTCACATTGCTAACATACGGACAACACCGCCCACGTCACATTGCTAACATACGGACCACACCGCCCGCGTCACATTGCTAACATACGGACCACACCGCCCGCGTCACATTGCTAACATACGGACCACACCGCCCACGTCACATTGCTAACATACGGACCACACCGCCCGCATCATATTGCTAACATACGGACCACACCGCCCGCGTCACATTGCTAACATACGGACCACACCGCCCGCATCATATTGCTAACATACGGACCACACCGCCCGCGTCACATTGCTAACATACGGACCACACCGCCCGCGTCACATTGCTAACATACGGACCACACCGCCCGCGTCACATTGCTAACATACGGACCACACCGCCCGCGTCATATTGCTAACATACGGACCACACCGCCCGCGTCATATTGCTAACATACGGACCACACCGCCCGCGTCATATTGCTAAATAAATGTACACATACATGTTATTCAATCATTTCATCCAAAAAGATTGGAGCATCTGCGTAGCCAGGCGCTAAAATACAACTTGGACTATTTGTGGCGCTTGACGCGCTGCAAGTCCCGCCTCTCCCATCTCCTCATTGGTTTTTAGGAGCATATACCCACGTGGGTGATTGAAAAGATGAACTGAGGTCCACACTCCAGTCCAGTTGGTGGTGGTAATGCACCTTAAAGTTGGTTGCCAACCACAATATAAAGTCCAAAGGAGAAGAAGAAGCCTGAAGGAGGAGAGATTACTAGAAACTATCTCGGTTTACCCTTTCATCTGTGGATTAATTGTCGGAGTAGAGGACCTTGTGCATTTCAGGTAAAATAACAACCCAATGTAGGACAAATTAGCTAGCAACAGTAAGCTAACTAGCTAAATGTCCATAAATGTTTCATGCTTTTCGACCTGTCCCCAAATTAATATAGTTGGTTCAGAGTTCGTTTTGATATTTTAACCTGCGTGTCCTGATCAAGTCTGGTGTGGATGGACAAAATCAACAGGCGCGCGAGCGGTGTGGTCAGCATGTTAGCGACTGTCTCTCTGCGTGGTGTTTTGGGAAACGCATGTTACATCTTCAGCCGTTGTAGGAAAGATGCATCGTTACAAACACTTGTGAGCCTAAGGTCCATCGGCATCGGGAAACGGGGCCCAGCAGGAAACGGGGCCCAGTTCAGGAACAGACAACTATTATTTACAGTATAGTCTAATAGGCCTACGACTACGTGGTATACAGTAGCTATTGGTAGACTATAGTCTAATAGGCCTACGACTACGTGGTATACAGTAGCTATTGGTAGACTATAGTCTAATAGGCCTACGACTACGTGGTATACAGTAGCTATTGGTAGACTATAGTCTAATAGGCCTACGACTACGTGGTATACAGTAGCTATTGGTAGACTATAGTCTAATAGGCCTATGACTACGTGGTATACAGTAGCTATTGGTAGACTATAGTCTAATAGGCCTATGACTACGTGGTATACAGTAGCTATTGGTAGACTATAGTCTAATAGGACTACGACTACGTGGTATACAGTAGCTATTGGTAGACTATAGTCTAATAGGCCTACGACTACGTGGTATACAGTAGCTATTGGTAGACTATAGTCTAATAGGCCTACGACTACGTGGTATAGCTATTGGTAGACTATAGTCTAATAGGCCTACGACTACGTGGTATACAGTAGCTATTGGTAGACTATAGTCTAATAGGCCTACGACTACGTGGTATACAGTAGCTATTGGTAGACTATAGTCTAATAGGCCTACGACTACGTGGTATACAGTAGCTATTGGTAGACTATAGTCTAATAGGACCTACGACTACGTGGTATACAGTAGCTATTGGTAGACTATAGTCTAATAGGCCTACGACTACGTGGTATACAGTAGCTATTGGTAGACTATAGTCTAATGTAAATACAAATACATATTGCTTAATATCGTTGTACTTTTTGTGAGGAGAGTTTTATTGTGAAAAGGCATTTCATTGTATTGTGTAGCTTACACTATGGTGTATTATAAATAAACTTTGATTGGTTAGCTTGAACACATGGTTACAATATACCCTATTACAGAATAAAAGAACACAGAGGTGAACTATCAATTCATAGATTTATTTGCATAGATTAAACATGCTATCAAATTAATTGACCAAGTAGTGAACCTAAATCATTACTACGTATAATTGCAGGAAATTCATTTTAAAACAGCCATAAAATCAAGCTTTTGGTGTGGTGTATTCATGCATCTCAATAAACTATAACCTAAATGCATTTTTTCCTCCACCTTGGCCCAATTCACATTTCCAGTTGCCCACCCTGACATACCAAGCTAGAATGGGCCCTGTGTCTCAACCAATAGCCAATATTGGCTAAATATCCCAAGCTACAGCATCTTCCAGAGAGGGTCAGGCTCCTTGAGCCTTGCGGTGGCCACTCTGGTTTGGGTGTCCTTGGCAGAACGGTGTCGCTGTAACCAAGTGGTCACATATCGTTCTGGGTTCCACTGCACAACAGCAGGTCGTGGAGTTTTATGAACATCAAGGCAGACACAGTGAATTTTGATATATGTTTTTCTTTATGTTCTGATTGGCCAAAGTGGTGAAGCCTCCAACAGGCCTCCGCAGTGCCACCGCCAGAGAGAGAAGACAGTGAATGTATAACCTACATAGACTACCCAACTAGCTACCTGGAAACCACCATTTACCGACCTATAGGCAGCTATAACCTACATAGACTACCCAACTAGCTACCTGGAAACCACCATTTACCGACCTATAGGCAGCTATAACCTACATAGACTACCCAACTAGCTACCTGGAAACCACCATTTACCGACCTATAGGCAGCTATAACCTACATAGACTACCCAACTAGCTACCTGGAAACCACCATTTACCGACCTATAGGCAGCTATAGCCTACATAGACTACCCAACTAGCTACCTGGAAACCACCATTTACCGACCTATAGGCAGCTATAACCTACATAGACTACCAAACTAGCTACCTGGAAACCACCATTTACCGACCTATAGGCAGCTATAACCTACATAGACTACCCAACTAGCTACCTGGAAACCACCATTTACCGACCTATAGGCAGCTATAACCTACATAGACTACCCAACTAGCTACCTGGAAACCACCATTTACCGACCTATAGGCAGCTATAGCCTACATAGACTACCCAACTAGCTACCTGGAAACCACCATTTACCGACCTATAGGCAGCTATAACCTACATAGACTACCAAACTAGCTACCTGGAAACCACCATTTACCGACCTATAGGCAGCTATAACCTACATAGACTACCAAACTAGCTACCTGGAAACCACCATTTACCGACCTATAGGCAGCTATAACCTACATAGACTACCCAACTAGCTACCTGGAAACCACCATTTACCGACCTATAGGCAGCTATAACCTACATAGACTACCCAACTAGCTACCTGGAAACCACCATTTACCGACCTATAGGCAGCTATAACCTACATAGACTACCCAACTAGCTACCTGGAAACCACCATTTACCGACCTATAGGCAGCTATAACCTACATAGACTACCCAACTAGCTACCTGGAAACCACCATTTACCGACCTATAGGCAGCTATAACCTACATAGACTGCTGGTCATTAGTAGCCTACCAAACTAGCTAACTGCCTGGTACTCAGCACTCTATTGTCCCTCTAATCATCTGACATCAATGCTAATGTAATCGAAAACCTAATCAAACACTTCATGAGAGCCCATGAGCTCATGTTGTGCAACATTTCTATAGGCTATGCAATTGCGTGAGAAAACAGAGTGATGGCCTCTATTAAAAAGAGGAGGATCCCATCAGCTTTCTATAGGCTAGGCCTACTATATTTATTTATCTACTTTCCTAATATTAAGCACATTGTTTCTCTTTACAACAGGAGTATAGCCTACCTGGCTGGCATGAAAATAAACCATGTGAAAAGCATCCTCCATTCTCTATTTAAGTGTTCTGCAGGGATACGCCATCCCATCTGGTTTGCGCTTAGTGGGACTATCATTTGTTTTTCAACAGGACAATGACCCAACACACCTCGAGGCTGTGTAAGGGCTATTTGACCCAAGAAGGAGAGTGATGGAGTGCTGCATCAGATGACCTGGCCTCCACAATCCCCCGACCTCAACCCAATTGAGATGGTTTGGGATGAGTCGGACCGCAGAGTGAAGGAAAAGCAGCCAACAAGTGCTCAGCATATGTGGGAACTCCTTCAAGACTGTTGGAAAAGCATTCCAGGTGAAGCTGGTTGAGAGAATGCCAAGAGTGTGCAAAGCTGTCATCAAGGCAAAGGGTGGCTGCTTTGAAGAATCTCAAATATAAAATATATTTTGATTTGTTTAACACTTTTTTGGCTACTACATGATTCCATATGTGTTATTTCATAGTTTTGATGTCTTCACTATTATTCTACAATGTAGAAAATAGTAAAAATAAAGAAAAACCCTTGAATGAGTAGGTGTTCTAAAACTTTTGACTGGTACTGTATATGTGTAGGTCTTTGTTTTTCTGTGTGTTTCCAAACCTTTCCCTTGGTAATACAATAATACATAAGGTGTGAAAGAAATTGTGTTGGGAGAGAGTTGAGTTATTGACTAGACTGGTGGGGGTCGGGGAGAGAGTTGAGTTATTGACTAGACTGGTGGGGGTCGGGGAGAGAGTTGAGTTATTGACTAGACTGGTGGGGGTCAGGGAGAGAGTTGAGTTATTGACTAGACTGGTGGGGGTCGGGGAGAGAGTTGAGGTATTGACTAGTTATTGACTAGACTGGTGGGGGTCGGGGAGAGAGTTTAGTTATTGACTAGACTGGTGGGGGTCGGGGAGAGAGTTCAGTTATTGACTAGACTGGTGGGGGTCGGGGAGATAGTTGAGGTATTGACTAGACTGGTGGGGGTCGGGGAGAGAGTTTAGTTATTGACTAGACTGGTGGGGGTCGGGGAGAGAGTTTAGTTATTGACTAGACTGGTGGGGGTCGGGGAGAGAGTTGAGGTATTGACTAGACTGGTGGGGGTCGGGGAGAGAGTTGAGTTATTGACTAGACTGGTGGGGGTCGGGGGAGAGAGTTGAGTTATTGACTAGACTGGTGGGGGTCGGGGAGAGAGTTGAGTTATTGACTAGACTGGTGGGGGTGGGGGGGGAGAGAGTTGAGTTATTGACTAGACTAGACTGGTGGGGGTCGGGGAGAGAGTTGAGTTATTGACTAGACTGGTGGGGGTCGGGGGAGAGAGTTGAGTTATTGACTAGACTGGTGGGGGTCGGGTGTGCAGGTGGCTCAGGCTGGCTGAAATTTGATAGAGGATGTCTTAATAAAGACATAAAAACAAAAAAATATTTGTACATTTTTTAAATAGTTGTTCATATGTTAGGCTATTGGTTAAAGGTGCAACACAATATTGATTATTAATTACCTTTGATCTAGTTCAGTCTTATCAATCACTTAAACATATTTAATAATGAGCTCTTCCTAGCTGGATGATTGTGGCCATTTTTGCTTACTTTTTGTTGTTCTAAATAGAGACGGCTACAAGATCCACGGGTCATATTGGATTGGATTGAAATGCAGGAAATGTGCTTTAGATACCAAATAAATTATGGGGGAGGACCCCAAAACCCCTGCCTGGTTATGTCCCCCCCCCTACTTCTAAAACCAAAGTTGCCCTTATTACTGTCTGTAGAGTCAATCACATACACAAACACAATCACATTATTACACATCAATGTGATTTCAATCCTTGCTGGGTACTAACTCATTCTTTCGTTTTTTGACATCAAATTCAAATCCTGTCCTGCCCTCAGTGGAAAAGTTGGGCTCTTCTCCAACACCATCCATCCATCCATCCATGATGAGCCTGTCCTGCTCTGAAGCCTCTGAACCCCTCGTACCCTCCCAACACTGTGTAGCCGCTGTTGTTTGGATAAATACCATAGTAGTGTGTTACCTACCTGTCTGGAGTGTGATCGGGGATCCGGCTGTCTGAAGAAGGAGTCTGGTAGTTTCCTCATCCTCATTGGCAGAGAGGAGGGAGGCAGGGCGGAGGTTTTAGGGTTCATCACGGAGTTAAACAGCGCCTCCAGATCCGTCTGGGAGTCCCCGCGGACGTGCACGATCTGCTGCCCCACCGGGGGCGCGCACTGACCCTGACGCCCGTCCATGTTGCCTTCCAGAGATGATGCGTCCAATTAAAACAACTGAACAGTTTTTTATGAATGATAACGAATGATTCCAAAACGAGAAATGGTCCAGAGGCAAATGGAAGACGACCCCCTAAACTGACTACAAAGATCGGATATACTTTGGAGTTTAATTAATTTGTTTTTATAGATTTGAATTAGGAAAGTTCTTATAGTGTTTTGTGTAGTTCGTTATTTGATAAACTGGCAAAACTTTGTTATCCTGCACCATCAAATGAAATAGTTATGTTAGTTTCCTGAATTTCCAAACTCCTCGGCGCTGAAAACACGCATCCAGCCAGCCAGACGGCCCGTCCCACAAAACTCAGACAGACTTTTTTCCCCTACAGAAACTTCGTCTGATGATCGCTTTTCTTCAACCGCTGGACTCGAAAACCGTTCCAGCTACTCCCAAATGTCATTTCTGCATACTGTCCGACATTCAGTCCTCTACATAGTTTCATTTGGTGAAAAATAAGTGTTTACGTGGTAATAAATCTCAGTTTTCCAAAGTTCTTCCAAACTGTCGATAGGACAGGCTACAGCCTCGGAGTCTCATGTGACCAGTGAGGGGCGGGGTTAAAGGGGGTTATTTTTTACAGTCTATGGTTAAAGGCTCCCACCAGAGGGCAATGCCTCCCCAATTTCTTCTTCTTCTTCTTCTTCTTCTTCTTCTTCTTCTTCTTCTTCTTCTTCTTCTTCTTCTTCTTCTTCTTCTTCTTCTTCTTCGACTGGAGTGTAAATCGTTACACTGTGATACAAAAGGGAAAAGGAAAACAATTCCCCTGCCAACTAACCCTTTACTTATAAACAAAAACAAAAAACACCACCCCATTCCACCACTTTGACCCTTTCTGATCCTACACCACCAAGCCAACAGCCTGGGAGGACGGACACTACCGTTCAACACTCACTGTAACTCTGCAGTAAAATCTCGTAAACCCAAGTACTTCTCTGCAGCTGCCACCACAAAACTATTTTCTGTGATTTATGTTCCATTTCTGTGGTACAGTTGATAACCACGGCAACGAATGCAAAATATCTACTATTCACTGGCAGCCTCTCAGGATCCCCCACCTTTGACCCTTCTTCCTCTCCTTTCTTCACTGCCTCAGCATGCGAAACCTGCACTCCTCTGACACTGGCCACCTCAACCTGCCTCTCTCGCACCGGACACTTCTGATCCCCAGCAACATGGGCATCCCTACAGTTAACACATTCCGCTTCTTTTGCCGAAACTACACATTCCTTTGTCTCATGCCCTCCTGCACACTTCTCACATCTTGGAATGTCCCTCCTACACACTGCTGCAACATCACCATAAGCCTGGCACCTGAAACATCGCAGTGGGTTTGGAACAAAAGCTCTTAAGCGAAAACTGATTTATCCTAACATTAGCCTCGTTATTGTTATTTTATTGTGTTACTTTTTATTTTATTTTTTACTTTAGTTTATTTAGTAAATATTTTCTTAACTCTATTTCTTGAACTGCATTGTTGGTTAAGGGCTTGTAAGTATCCCCCATTTCAGATCATGAAACATGGGACCAATACCCCACATGTTGCGCTTCTATTTTTGTTCAGTATAACTTTTAAAAGTGAGATTTTCACTGGGCAGTTACTTTAAAAGACCCCAAATAGAAACAGCAAAGTAGAAGAAAAAAAACCTGTTGTATTCGGCGCATGTGACAAATAACATTTTATTTTATTTAATTTTATTACTTTGTCAGTTAAAGACAAAACTCAAATGGACAGACAGTGACTCTTCTGCTCGCCACCGGGCCTGCGTGGTGAAACAGATAAAAGCGTAAATGGCATATTATTATTATATTATCACAGACACCGAGAATCTTCAACTTTAGGTGATCCACCTCCACCCTTACCGCCACACCAGTAATCACTCCTTTCAATGGCACACTGTTCCTGGGAGCAAAGCAAGTAACAGGTCTTCTCCTCAGTCGCATAGCGCCCACTCCCTCTGGGCAGAAGAAACGCAAAAAATAATCACTAGTCCACTTCGGGTTACTTTCACTGATCGGACGGTACCCAACTCCTTCTTCACCGAACCTGAAACCACATATGGGTCAGCCAACTCCTTCTTCACCGAACCTGAAACCACATATGGGTCAGCCAAAAGGCAGAGGTCCACTTTGTCTCCAATAATGTCACTCCTACTGGACCAGAATAATTTTTATCTTGACCATCGGTGTGAGGCTCGAGCTCCGAGATTATTCACCACACCTGCCACCTCAGGGACTTCATCAGAGATCTTCACCACACCTGCCACCTCAGGGACTTCATCAGAGATCTCACACCAAATCTGCCACCTCAGGGACTTCATCAGAGATCTTCACCACACCTGCCACCTCAGGGACTTCATCAGAGATCTTCACAACACCTGCCACCTCAGGGACTTCATCAGAGATCTTCACCACACCTGCCACCTCAGGGACTTCATCAGAGATCTTCACAACACCTGCCACCTCAGGGACTTCATCAGAGATCTTCACAACACCTGCCACCTCAGGGACTTCATCAGAGATCTTCACCACACCTGCCACCTCAGGGACTTCATCAGAGATCTTCACCACACCTGCCACCTCAGGGACTTCATCAGAGATCTTCACCACACCTGCCACCTCAGGGACTTCATCCTCATTCTCGCCCCAATTTACCTCCAGAGCTATTGGATTATAGCTTATTCTGTTTGTGCTTGACGCCCCGTCTCTGTCTTTACTGCTAGCTTCATCGGAAAACACGTAACCTACTTCCAACCATCTCTTCATCGACCCCAAAGCTGGAATTAAGCTTTCATCAGAACCACGTTTCCATCCAACCTTTTCATGGAAGTAAAACATGTCCCGACAGGCCTGATGGAAACAGCAGGGTCAGCCAGGGAAGACATGTTCAGCCAGGGAAGACATGTTCAGCCAGGGAAGACATGTTCAGCCAGGGAAGACATGTTCAGCCAGGGAAGACATGTTCAGCCAGGGAAGACATGTTCAGCCAGGGAAGACATGTTCAGCCAGGGAAGACATGTTCAGCCAGGGAAGACATGTTCAGCCAGGGAAGACATGTTGGGGTCTTTCTGTGTCTGTAAAATTAATTATGCGAGAAATTAACTTTTATGCGCAAATATTTATATAATATTGATCATATTGAAGTAAACTTGGAGTCACAAGATGATATGGTGTGTGGTCCTCCCACTAGGACTCTGGAAACCATGCAGTTTATTAGGCCACAGATGAAATAAGTTATTATGAACTTCACAGGGTGGTGAAAGTGCACGGTGAGGAGCTTGATGCTCCTTTCCAATAAATATCAAGGTCTTATTCTGGTGACATGATCATCAATGTTTGGCTGGCGTTTGACAAATAAAAATAATCTGGCTCTTTTGACTGCTATTAGCCAATACAAACACATTGAATAACAGATAGTCCTTACTGCTATTAGCCAATAGAAACACATGGAACAACAGATTCACTACATTAAACAACAGATAGTCCCCCACAAAAAAATCTAAAGGAAGTTTGTTCTGAAGTGTCTGTCCTATATCTGAGAAGTATAAGCAAGATCAGGAATTATTTTATTTTGTTATATGTATTTAACCCCTTATTTAAGGCACTAAACTATCTCCATATATACTTCCATTGATTACTTTTTTTACTGTTACTCGGGACCTTCAGACCAGTCTTGTGAGCCCAAACGAGTCTTGTGAGCCCAAACCGTTAGGATGCTACAGACAGAGGTTGGCAGAAGAGGCTGTACTGTACCGCCATCATATTCGTGAGAGTCTCATCTTTCAATAGCGTGGTCAAAATGCTATGTAGGCCAAACCGTACCGACGCTACAGATGTTTTTGTGAGAAGACCGATTTTCGGGATGTCTCATGGTCTGACAAACACCGCTCTAGCTATGCCACCTTTCACCACAGACGCGGAAGGGCGACATCGGAGAATGCGATGGATTGTAATCCAGGAAAAAAAAACATATCTCTAGTTTAAACAGACTGATTTTTATGGGGATTTTTGCATTATGTTAATTCGATTTCGGCAACGGAAATTGTAGGCACTTGATGTGCTATGTAAAACTTAATCCATAGTTATTAACACCTTCCTAATATTGAGCTGCACCCCTTTTGCCCTCAGAACAGCCTCTATTTGTCGGGGCATGGGGTTACCAGTGTGTTGCTTTTGACAATAAGGCACTGAACTACCATGTAAACTGAACAAAAATATAAACGCAACATGCAACAATTTCGAAGATTTTACTTAGTTACAGTTCATATAAGGAAATCAGACAATTGAAATAAATTAATTAGGCCTTAATCTATAGATTTCACACGACTGCCTCATGCTGCGTGACACATCTCCTTCGCATAGACTTGATGAGGCTGTTGATTGTGGCCTGTGATTGGCGAGAACTGAAACACGCTGTCGTACACGTCGATCCAGAGCATCCCAAACATGCTCAATGGGTGACACGTCTGGTGAGAATGCAGGCCATGGAAGAACTGGGACATCTTCAGCTTCCAGGAATTGTGTCCACTCCAGCGACTCTTGGCATTGCGCATGGTGATCTTTTGCTTGTGTGTGGCTGCTCGGCCATTGGAACCCATTTCATGAAGCTCTGACGAACAGTTATTGTGCTGGCGTTGCTTCCAGAGGCAGTTTGGAACTCGGTAGTGAGCATTGCAATCGAGGACAGACAATTTTACGAGTTACGGGCTTCAGCACTCGGTAGTCTCGTTCTAAAAAAAAGTATTTAGTCAGCCACTAATTGTGCAAGTTCTCCCACTTAAAAAGATGAGAGAGGCCTGAAATTTTCATCATAGGTACACGTCAACTATGACAGACAAATTGAGAGAGAAAAAATCCAGAAAATCACATTTGTAGATTTTTTATGAATTTATTTGCAAATTATGGTGGAAAATAAGTATTTGGTCACCTACAAACAAGCAAGATTTCTGGCTCTCACAGACCTGTAACTTCTTCTTTAAGAGGCTCCTCTGTCCTCCACTCATTACCTGTATTAATGGCACCTGTTTGAACTTGTTATCAGTATAAAAGACACCTGTCCACAACCTCAAACAGTCATACTCCAAACTCCACTATGGCCAAGACCAAAGAGCTGTCAAAGGACACCAGAAACAAAATTGTAGACCTGCACCAGGCTGGGAAGTCTGAATCTGCAATAGGTAAGCAGCTTGGTTTGAAGAAATCAACTGTGGGAGCAATTATTAGGGAATGGAAGACATACAAGACCACTGATAATCTCCCTCGATCTGGGGCTCCACGCAAGATCTCACCCTGTGGGGTCAAAATGATCACAAGAACGGTGAGCAAAAATCCCAGAACCACACGGGGGGACCTAGTGAATGACCTGCAGAGAGCTGGGACCAAAGTAACAAAGCCTACCATCAGTAACACACTACGCCGCCAGGGACTCAAATCCTGCAGTGCCAGACGTGTCCCCCTGCTTAAGCCAGTACATGTCCAGGCCCGTCTGAAGTTTGCTAGAGTGCATTTGGATGATCCAGAAGAGGATTGGGAGAATGTCACATGGTCAGATGAAACCAAAATATAACTTTTTGGTAAAAACTCAACTCGTCGTGTTTGGAGGACAAAGAATGCTGAGTTGCATCCAAAGAACACCATACCTACTGTGAAGCATGGGGGTGGAAACATCATGCTTTGGGGCTGTTTTTCTGCAAAGGGACCAGGACGACTGATCCGTGTAAAGGAAAGAATGAATGGGGCCATGTATCGTGAGATTTTTAGTGAAAACCTCCTTCCATCAGCAAGGGCATTGAAGATGAAACGTGGCTGGGTCTTTCAGCATGACAATAATCCCAAACACACCGCCCGGGCAACGAAGGAGTGGCTTCGTAAGAAGCATTTCAAGGTCCTGGAGTGGCCTAGCCAGTCTCCAGATCTCAACCCCATAGAAAATCTTTGGAGGGAGTTGAAAGTCCGTGTTGCCCAGCGACAGCCCCAAAACATCACTGCTCTAGAGGAGATCTGCATGGAGGAATGGGCCAAAATACCAGCAACAGTGTGTGAAAACCTTGTGAAGACTTACAGAAATCGTTTGACCTGTGTCATTGCCAACAAAGGGTATATAACAAAGTATTGAGAAACTTTTGTTATTGACCAAATACTTATTTTCCACCATAATTTGCAAATAAATTCATTAAAAATCCTACAATGTGATTTTCTGGATTTTTTGTTCTCATTTTGTCTGTCATAGTTGACGTGTACCTATGATGAAAATTACAGGCCTCTCTCATCTTTTTAAGTGGGAGAACTTGCACAATTGGTGGCTGACTAAATACTTTTTTCCCCCACTGTATAGTGTATCTCTATTAGAATCCACTAATATGAAGGGGTGTCCCCATACTGCTGTATATATAGTGTATCTCTATTAGAATCCACTAATATGAAGGGGGTGTCCACATACTGCTGTATATATAGTGTATCTCTATTAGAATCCACTAATATGAAGGGGTGTCCACATACTGCTGTATATATAGTGTATCTCTATTAGAATCCACTAATATGAAGGGGTGTCCACATACTGCTGTATATATAGTGTTTCTCTATTAGAATCCACTAATATGAAGGGGTGTCCACATACTGCTGTATATATATAGTGCATCTCTATTAGAATCCACTAATATGAAGGGGTGTCCCCATACTGCTGTATATATAGTGTATCTCTATTAGAATCCACTAATATGAAGGGGTGTCCACATACTGCTGTATATATAGTGTATCTCTATTAGAATCCACTAATATGAAGGGGTGTCCACATACTGCTGTATATATAGTGTATCTCTATTAGAATCCACTAATATGAAGGGGTATCCACATACTGCTGTATATATAGTGTTTCTCTATTAGAATCCACTAATATGAAGGGGTGTCCACATACTGCTGTATATATATAGTGCATCTCTATTAGAATCCACTAATATGAAGGGGTGTCCACATACTGCTGTATATATAGTGTATCTCTATTAGAATCCACTAATATGAAGGGGTGTCCACATACTGCTGTATATATAGTGTATCTCTATTAGAATCCACTAATATGAAGGGGTGTCCACATACTGCTGTATATATAGTGTATCTCTATTAGAATCCACTAATATGAAGGGGTGTCCACATACTGCTGTATATATAGTGTGTTTCTCTATTAGAATCCACTAATATGAAGGGGTGTCCACATACTGCTGTATATATAGTGTTTCTCTATTAGAATCCACTAATATGAAGGGGTGTCCACATACTGCTGTATATATAGTGTTTCTCTATTAGAATCCACTAATATGAAGGGGTGTCCACATACTGCTGTATATATAGTGTTTCTCTATTAGAATCCACTAATATGAAGGGGTGTCCACATACTGCTGTATATATAGTGTTTCTCTATTAGAATCCACTAATATGAAGGGGTGTCCACATACTGCTGTATATATAGTGTATCTCTATTAGAATCCACTAATATGAAGGGGTGTCCACATACTGCTGTATATATAGTGTTTCTCTATTAGAATCCACTAATATGAAGGGGTGTCCACATACTGCTGTATATATAGTGTATCTCTATTAGAATCCACTAATATGAAGGGGTGTCCACATACTGCTGTATATATAGTGTATCTCTATTAGAATCCACTAATATGAAGGGGTGTCCACATACTGCTGTATATATAGTGTTTCTCTATTAGAATCCACTAATATGAAGGGGTGTCCACATACTGCTGTATATATAGTGTATCTCTATTAGAATCTACTAATATGAAGGGGTGTCCACATACTGCTGTATATATAGTGTTTCTCTATTAGAATCCACTAATATGAAGGGGTGTCCACATACTGCTGTATATATAGTGTATCTCTATTAGAATCCACTAATATGAAGGGGTGTCCCCCATACTGCTGTATATATAGTGTATCTCTATTAGAATCCACTAATATGAAGGGGTGTCCACATACTGCTGTATATATAGTGTATCTCTATTAGAATCCACTAATATGAAGGGGTGTCCACATACTGCTGTATATATAGTGTTTCTCTATTAGAATCCACTAATATGAAGGGGTGTCCACATACTGCTGTATATATAGTGTTTCTCTATTAGAATCCACTAATATGAAGGGGTGTCCACATACTGCTGTATATATAGTGTATCTCTATTAGAATCCACTAATATGAAGGGGTGTCCCCATACTGCTGTATATATAGTGTATCTCTATTAGAATCCACTAATATGAAGGGGTGTCCACATACTGCTGTATATATAGTGTATCTCTATTAGAATCCACTAATATGAAGGGGTGTCCACATACTGCTGTAAATATAGTGTATCTCTATTAGAATCCACTAATATGAAGGGGGGTGTCCACATACTGCTGTATATATAGTGCATCTCTATTAGAATCCACTAATATGAAGGGGTGTCCACATACTGCTGTATATATAGTGCATCTCTATTAGAATCCACTAATATGAAGGGGTGTCCACATACTGCTGTACATATAGTGTATCTCTATTACAATCCACTAATATGAAGGGGTGTCCACATACTGCTGTATATATATAGTGCATCTCTATTAGAATCCACTAATATGAAGGGGTGTCCACATACTGCTGTATATATATAGTGTATCTCTATTAGAATCCACTAATATGAAGGGTGTCCACATACTGCTGTATATATAGTGCATCTCTATTAGAATCCACTAATATGAAGGGGTGTCCACATACTGCTGTATATATATAGTGTATCTCTATTAGAATCCACTAATATGAAGGGGTGTCCACATACTGCTGTATATATATAGTGTATCTCTATTAGAATCCACTAATATGAAGGGGTGTCCACATACTGCTGTATATATATAGTGTATCTCTATTAGAATCCACTAATATGAAGGGGTGTCCTCATACTGCTGTATATATAGTGTATCTATTAGAATCCACTAATATGAAGGGGTGTCCACATACTGCTGTATATATAGTGTATCTGTATTAGAATACACTAATGTGAAGGAGTGTACCCATACTGCTGTATATATAGTGTATCTCTATTAGAATCCACTAATATGAAGGGGTGTCCACATACTGCTGTATATATAGTGTATCTCTATTAGAATCCACTAATATGAAGGGGTGTCCACATACTGCTGTATATATAGTGTATCTCTATTAGAATCCACTAATATGAAGGGGTGTCCTCATACTGCTGTATATATAGTGTATCTCTATTAGAATCCACTAATATGAAGGGGTGTCCACATACTGCTGTATATATAGTGTATCTCTATTAGAATCCACTAATATGAAGGGGTGTCCACATACTGCTGTATATATCGTGTAGCTAGCTTGGCTACAACTGATAAGTCAAGTTGGCTAGCTAGGGTTAGGGTTAGCTAGGGTTAGGGTTAGCTAGGGTTAGGGCTAGCTAGGGTTAGGGTTAGCTAGGGTTAGGGCTAGCTAGGGTTAGGGTTAGCTAGGGTTAGGGTTAGCTAGGGTTAGGGCTAGCTAGGGTTAGGGTTAGCTAGGGTTAGGGTTAGCTAGGGTTAGGGTTAGCTAGGGTTAGGGCTAGCTAGGGTTAGGGTTAGCTAGGGTTAGGGTTAGCTAGGGTTAGGGCTAGCTAGGGTTAGGGTTAGCTAGGGTTAGGGCTAGCTAGGGTTAGGGCTAGCTAGGGTTAGGGGCTAGCTAGGGTTAGGGTTAGGGTTAGGGTTAGCTAGGGTTAGGGGTTAGGGTTAGCTAGGGTTAGGGCTAGCTAGGGTTAGGGCTAGCTAGGGTTAGGGTTAGCTAGGGTTAGGGTTAGCTAGGGTTAGGGCTAGCTAGGGTTAGGGTTAGCTAGGGTTAGGGTTAGCTAGGGTTAGGGTTAGCTAGGGTTAGGGTTAGGGCTAGCTAGGGTTAGGGTTAGCTAGGGTTAGGGCTAGCTAGGGTTAGGGTTAGCTAGGGTTAGGGTTAGCTAGGGTTAGGGTTAGGGCTAGCTAGGGTTAGGGCTAGCTAGGGTTAGCTAGGGTTAGGGTTAGGGCTAGCTAGGGTTAGGGTTAGCTAGGGTTAGGGTTAGCTAGGGTTAGGGCTAGCTAGGGTTAGGGCTAGCTAGGGTTAGGGTTAGCTAGGGTTAGGGCTAGCTAGGGTTAGGGCTAGCTAGGGTTAGGGCTAGCTAGGGTTAGGGTTAGCTAGGGTTAGGGTTAGCTAGGGTTAGGGCTAGCTAGGGTTAGGGCTAGCTAGGGTTAGGGTTAGCTAGGGTTAGGGCTAGCTAGGGTTAGGGCTAGCTAGGGTTAGGGTTAGCTAGGGTTAGGGCTAGCTAGGGTTAGGGTTAGCTAGGGTTAGGGCTAGCTAGGGTTAGGGTCAGCTAGGGTTAGGGTTAGCTAGCTGCGTTTTACAGCCAGACTCTCAGTGTTACACTTAGCTAGCTAGATAATGATCTAAACTGCAATTATCATAAACCATTATTATCTAGCTAGCTACAGTAGCTAAATATCTGTCAGATGTAAAGCAAGCAGGACCTTGGCATGTGTAATAAGCAATGCATGTTGGCTAGCTCACATTAGCTAGATCAACTATTAATCAATAGAGTGGATAGTTAATTAATAAGTTTGTCATTGAGCTAGCTAGCTATCTAGCTACCTAGGCTAATTCTCAACATCATCCATCTTTGAAGCAGTTTGGTTGCAAAATTAGGTCTCAGCAATTACAGGCATCCAAGCTAGCAGCTAGCTAACTCCAGTCAAATAAGGAGGACCATGTTGTCATGATGGAATAAGTCACCCACTGTATGTGAAGCTAGCCACAATACGGATTAGCCACAATAGTGGAATTTCCATTTTGCCTTAGCAATTGTTGGTGAGATGAGACGTAGTGCCATAATATAAATAATATCTTAGCTAGTTATAAATTCACATGTATGGGTTAGGGTTAGGATACTCTCATGTATGCAATATAATTTGTCGTAGCTGTTATCTCTGCAGGTTTGTCATCTGATTTTTTGGAGCCTGGTGGAGATAGATGCCACCATTCTACAAGGCAGGACATTTCTCTGACCCAGGAACATGGAGCACTCCGTATCAGTAAATCATTATATTATTGTTTTGCTTTACATTGCATGATACTAGCCAGGAGGCCCTGGGCCAGTGGGAGGTATACTAGCCAGGAGGCCCTGGGCCAGTGGGAGGTATACTAGCCAGGAGGCCCTGGGCCAGTGGGAGGTATACTAGCCAGGAGGCCCTGGGCCAGTGGGAGGTATACTAGCCAGGAGGCCCTGGGCCAGTGGGAGGTATACTAGCCAGGAGGCCCTGGGCCAGTGGGAGGTATACTAGCCAGGAGGCCCTGGGCCAGTGGGAGGTATACTAGCCAGGAGGCCCTGGGCCAGTGGGAGGTATACTAGCCAGGAGGCCCTGGGCCAGTGGGAGGTATACTAGCCAGGAGGCCCTGGGCCAGTGGGAGGTATACTAGCCAGAAGGCCCTGGGCCAGTGGGAGGTATACTAGCCAGGAGGCCCTGGGCCAGTGGGAGGTATACTAGCCAGGAGGCCCTGGGCCAGTGGGAGGTATACTAGCCAGGAGGCCCTGGGCCAGTGGGAGGTATACTAGCCAGGAGGCCCTGGGCCAGTGGGAGGTATACTAGCCAGGAGGCCCTGGGCCAGTGGGAGGTATACTAGCCAGGAGGCCCTGGGCCAGTGGGAGGTATACTAGCCAGGAGGCCCTGGGCCAGTGGGAGGTATACTAGCCAGGAGGCCCTGGGCCAGTGGGAGGTATACTAGCCAGGAGGCCCTGGGCCAGTGGGAGGTATACTAGCCAGGAGGCCCTGGGCCAGTGGGAGGTATACTAGCCAGGAGGCCCTGGGCCAGTGGGAGGTATACTAGCCAGGAGGCCCTGGGCCAGTGGGAGGTATACTAGCCAGGAGGCCCTGGGCCAGTGGGAGGTCAGGTCTCTCTCTCTTTCTAGCACTCACTACCTCTATCCGTCTCTCTCCAGGTGCTACAGAGACATCTGACCAACTAGCTGCGATCTCTCCAAAACACAGAGATGTAAGCTCCACTCATAACAGTATACTCTGTAAACCTCCTCCACTGTGGCAGTCTGCTTGTGTGATGCTAGCATATTATCAAGGGCCAATGGTTGGATTGGAGTTACTGTACTGTCCCTCCCAACTCATGCTCTCTCCTCCCTGTAAAAGTCTCCCAGACGTATCAAAACGTGTCCATCCTCCTGTTCCCAGGTGAGTCTGCTGGCCCATGGAACTCTAAAGAAGCACATCAAAACACCTTCCATCCTGTTGTCAGCAGGCCGTTACCTGAGGAAGGATGCAACTATCAAGGCTTTCAAAGGCAACATTTTGGGGATGACCAACTGCAATAAAGTTTTGTATAAACAATTCATTTTCATTTTTTTTATTGTTAGATTACAAAACAATAACTTCTTCATAGCACGTTGGTCTTCAAACGGACTTCTGTGGTAGCAGACATCCAGACAACACTTACAGCTGATGATTCTAAAGTCTCATGCCCAGGTGAATACATATTTAATAATGTATATCAGAAACATCACACAGGTGTGTCAACTAACATATATACATGTATCCCAGATTGAAGAATGGGACAAGTAGACAAAGTGAATATAAGTCAGTGATTGCATCCGTAGCGGTTGGTGTGAATTTGAGTGGTTACATACAATACATGTTGACAGAATGGCTGTGAGACAGAGAGAGTGTTGCTGTACTCCCAGGTAAGGCCCTGGCTTCTGGAAGGTCCCAGTATTAAGGCAGGCAGCTTGAAGAAGATGTGTCACCATCCAAGTCCATGTAACAGCATGCAGTGACCTGATAGGGAGAAGACAATAAATACATGATGCATCTTTCATCACCAAAGACGTTAGCATTTACTGCACATGTTGATCAACAATTCAACCCTTTTGTCAGTGTCATTGATATATGGAAATTCACATACAATATTCAGTTCATAAGCATTGACTAATACCTCTAGGACAGCGGTAGGTAACCCTGGTCCTCAGAGTGCCGGGCCACTTCATGTTTTGGATTCAACCGACCTGGAAGGGCTCAGGTCAGGGCTCAGTTTGAATTTAGGCAATCACTCACTGATCAATTAGCTCAGTTGGTTGGCTCAGGGCTCAGTTGGTCAGAGCAGTTGGTCAGTTGGTCAGAGCTCAGTTGGTCAGCTCAGTTGGTCAGGGCTCAGTTGGTCAGGGCTCAGTTGGTCAGGGCTCAGTTGGTCAGGGCTCAGTTGGTCAGGGCTCAGTTGGTCAGGGCTCAGTTGGTCAGGGCTCAGTTGGTCAGAGCTCAGTTGGTCAGAGCTCAGTTGGTCAGGGCTCAGTTGGTCAGAGCTCAGTTGGTCAGGGCTCAGTTTGGTCAGGGCTCAGTTGGTCAGAGCTCAGTTTGTCAGGGCTCAGTTGGCTCAGTCAGGCTCAGTTGGTCAGGGCTCAGTTGGTCAGGGCTCAGTGGTGGACAGTTGGCTCAGTTGGTCAGGCTCATTTGGACAGGGCTCAGTTGGTCAGGGCTCAGTCAGGGCTCAGGGTCAGGGCTCAGTTTGGACAGGGCTCAGTTGGACAGGGCTCAGTTTGACAGGGCTCAGTTTGACAGGGCTCAGTTGGTCAGGGCTCAGTTGGACAGGGCTCAGTTTGACAGGGCTCAGTTGGTCAGGGCTCAGTTGGTCAGGGCTCAGTTGGTCAGGGCTCAGTTTGTCAGGGCTCAGTTTGACAGGGCTCAGTTGGTCAGGGCTCAGTTTGACAGGGCTCAGTTGGTCAGGGCTCAGTTGGTCAGGGCTTCGATCAGTACATAAAAACTTAATAGAACATTCAATTGAAAGGAAGCGGTGCTGTACTGAACAACCAGTTGAAAAACGGGGAAGGGTTGGGTTGTGTGTTCAAAATGCACCGCTGCCTTTTAAATATGTCACTTCATGCTTCAAGCCACACCCTGGCACGCCCACTGAATGGAGCAAACGTATCTCAAAGTCTGTTCAAGAACGTACAAGGACGTTTTGGGAAAACGTTCAGTAAAAACCGTTCCGCAACGTAGCAAACGTTCAAGCGAACTGAATGCACCCCTGGTTATGGGCCTTGTTGGAAAGAGCGCAGAGCGGCATTTTTAAAAGGACGGAGCGTCGCCCTATGTCCCGCTCCAATTTCGCTCGCTCACACCACGAGTCTGAAGCATGCTCAAGCCTGACCCAGAATCCATCTGTTTAATTTAATTTGTGTCGTCCATGAATTTGTATTTTATGGAGCGAGAGGAGCAGCAGCAGCAACAAGAGAAAAGGGTTGAGGAATTCAAAAGTTTCTTCACGCAAAGGCCCAACCATAACAAGGGAGAGAAAAAGAGAGCTGGATGTAGCATTTAAAAAAATGATTTACATGGACTATGAACCGCTGAGTAAAGGAGAACGCGAAGGGATGCAACACTTCGCCAGCGCAGCTCAACCGCAGATTTTTTTCATTTTTTGGAGCGAGCGGGGGGCGATTTGAGTGGAGCGCGATGCAAACTGCGTTGAGCGCTGAGCGATAATGAGCGGACTGGCCTGATGTGGCTTTGAGCCGGGGGAGCGGAGGGGTGAACAGCTCCGTGAGCGAGGAGCTGAGATTCTGCGACACTCCAGCAACAGGGTTGCCTACCCCTGCTCTAGGGTCCTGTGGTGAAACGACTGCTGTGCTAGGTATTGGGCAACAGCTTTCTTCCATGGCCCATATTCACAAAGCTTATCAGAGTAGGGATAGTGATCTGGGATAACATCCCCCTTGTAGGGATAGTGATCTGGGATAACATCCCCCTTGTAGGGATAGTGATCTAGGATAACATCCCCCTTGTAGGGATAGTGATCTAGGATAACATCCCCCTTGTAGGGATAGTGATCTGGGATAACATCCCCGTTGTAGGGATAGTGATCTAGGATAACATCCCCCTTGTAGGGATAGTGATCTAGGATAACATCCCCCTTGTAGGGATAGTGATCTAGGATAACATCCCCCTTGTAGGGATAGTGATCTAGGATAACATCCCCCTTGTAGGGATAGTGATCTAGGATAACATCCCCCTTGTAGGGATAGGGATAGTGATCCCCCTTGGGATAACATAACATCCCCCTTGTAGGGATAGTGATCTAGGATAACATCCCCCCTTGTAGGGATAGTGATCTAGGATAACATCCCCCTTGTAGGGATAGTGATCTGGGATAACATCCCCCTTGTAGGGATAGTGATCTAGGATAACATCCCCCTTGTAGGGATAGTGATCTAGGATAACATCCCCCTTGTAGGGATAGTGATCTAGGATAACATCCCCCTTGTAGGGATAGTGATCTAGGATAACATCCCCCTTGTAGGGATAGTGATCTAGGATAACATCCCCCTTGTAGGGATAGTGATCTGGGATAACATCCCCCTTGTAGGGATAGTGATCTAGGATAACATCCCCCTTGTAGGGATAGTGATCTAGGATAACATCCCCCTTGTAGGGATAGTGATCTAGGATAACATCCCCCTTGTAGGGATAGTGATCTAGGATAACATCCCCCTTGTAGGGATAGTGATCTAGGATAACATCCCCCTTGTAGGGATAGTGATCTAGGATAACATCCCCCTTGTAGGGATAGTGATCTAGGATAACATCCCCCTTGTAGGGATAGTGATCTAGGATAACATCCCCCTTGTAGGGATAGTGATCTGGGATAACATCCCCCTTGTAGGGATAGTGATCTAGGATAACATCCCCCTTGTAGGGATAGTGATCTGGGATAACATCCCCCTTGTAGGGATAGTGATCTAGGATAACATCCCCCTTGTAGGGATAGTGATCTAGGATAACATCCCCCTTGTAGGGATAGTGATCTAGGATAACATCCCCCTTGTAGGGATAGTGATCTAGGATAACATCCCCCTTGTAGGGATAGTGATCTAGGATAACATCCCCCCCTTGTAGGGATAGTGATCTAGGATAACATCCCCCTTGTAGGGATAGTGATCTGGGATAACATCCCCCTTGTAGGGATAGTGATCTAGGATAACATCCCCCTTGTAGGGATAGTGATCTAGGATAACATCCCCCTTGTAGGGATAGTGATCTAGGATAACATCCCCCTTGTAGGATAGTGATCTAGGATAACATCCCCCTTGTAGGGATAGTGATCTAGGATAACATCCCCCTTGTAGGGATAGTGATCTAGGATAACATCCCCCTTGTAGGGATAGTAGATGATCTAGGATAACATCCCCCTTGTAGGGATAGTGATCTAGGATAACATCCCCCTTGTAGGGATAGTGATCTAGGGATAACATCCCCCTTGTAGGGATAGTGATCTGGGATAACATCCCCCTTGTAGGGATAGTGATCTGGGATAACATCCCCCTTGTAGGGATAGTAGGGATAGTGATCTAGGATAACATCCCCCTTGTAGGGATAGTGATCTAGGATAACATCCCCCTTGTAGGGATAGTGATCTAGGATAACATCCCCCTTGTAGGGATAGTGATCTGGGATAACATCCCCCTTGTAGGGATAGTGATCTGGGATAACATCCCCCTTGTAGGGATAGTTATCTAGGATAACATCCCCCTTGTAGGGATAGTGATCTAGGATAACATCCCCCTTGTAGGGATAGTGATCTAGGATAACATCCCCCTTGTAGGGATAGTGATCTAGGATAACATCCCCCTTGTAGGGATAGTGATCTAGGATAACATCCCCCTTGTAGGGATAGTGATCTGGGATAACATCCCCCTTGTAGGGATAGTGATCTGGGATAACATCCCCCTTGTAGGGATAGTGATCTGGGATAACATAACATCCCCCTTGTAGGGATAGTGATCTAGGATAACATCCCCCCTTATAGGGATAGTGATCTAGGATAACATCCCCCTTGTAGGGATAGTGATCTGGGATAACATCCCCCTTGTAGGGATAGTGATCTAGGATAACATCCCCCTTGTAGGGATAGTGATCTAGGATAACATCTCCCCCTTGTAGGGATAGTGATCTAGGATAACATCCCCCTTGTAGGGATAGTGATCTAGGATAACATCCCCCTTGTAGGGATAGTGATCTAGGATAACATCCCCCTTGTAGGGATAGTGACATCCCCCTTGTAGGGTGATCTAGGATAACATCCCCCTTGTAGGGATAGTGATCTAGGATAACATCCCCCTTGTAGGGATAGTGATCTAGGATAACATCCCCCTTGTAGGGATAGTGATCTAGGATAACATCCCCCTTGTAGGGATAGTGATCTAGGATAACATCCCCCTTGTAGGGATAGTGATCTAGGATAACATCCCCCTTGTAGGGATAGTGATCTAGGATAACATCCCCCTTGTAGGGATAGTGATCTAGGATAACATCCCCCTTGTAGGGATAGTGATCTGGGATAACATAACATCCCCCTTGTAGGGATAGTGATCTGGGATAACATCCCCCTTGTAGGGATAGTGATCTAGGATAACATCCCCCTTGTAGGGATAGTGATCTAGGATAACATCCCCCTTGTAGGGATAGTGATCTAGGATAACATCCCCCTTGTAGGGATAGTGATCTAGGATAACATCCCCCTTGTAGGGATAGTGATCTGGGATAACATCCCCCTTGTAGGGATAGTGATCTAGGATAACATCCCCCTTGTAGGGATAGTGATCTAGGATAACATCCCCCTTGTAGGGATAGTGATCTAGGATAACATCCCCCTTGTAGGGATAGTGATCTAGGATAATCTGGGATCCCCCTTGTAGGGATAGTGATCTAGGATAACTGGGATAATCCCCCTTGTAGGGATAGTGATCTGGGATAACATCCCCCTTGTAGGGATAGTGATCTGGGATAACATCCCCCTTGTAGGGATAGTGATCTGGGATAACCTCCCCCTTGTAGGGATAGTGATCTAGGATAACATCCCCCTTGTAGGGATAGTGATCTAGGATAACATCCCCCTTGTAGGGATAGTGATCTGGGATAACATCCCCCTTGTAGGGATAGTGATCTGGGATAACATCCCCCTTGTAGGGATAGTGATCTGGGATAACATCCCCCTTGTAGGGATAGTGATCTGGGATAACATCCCCCTTGTAGGGATAGTGATCTAGGGATAACATCCCCCTTGTAGGGATAGTGATCTAGGATAACATCCCCCTTGTAGGGATAGTGATCTGGGATAACATCCCCCTTGTAGGGATAGTGATCTGAGATAACATCCCCCTTGTAGGGATAGTGATCTGGGATAACATCCCCCTTGTAGGGATAGTGATCTGGGATAACATCCCCCTTGTAGGGATAGTGATCTGGGATAACATCCCCCTTGTAGGGATAGTGATCTAGGATAACATCCCCCTTGTAGGGATAGTGATCTGGGATAACCTCCCCCTTGTAGGGATAGTGATCTAGGATAACATCCCCCTTTGTAGGGATAGTGATCTGGGATAACATCCCCTTGTAGGGATAGTGATCTAGGATAACATCCCCCTTGTAGGGATAGTGATCTAGGATAACATCCCCCTTGTAGGGATAGTGATCTGGGATAACATCCCCCTTGTAGGGATAGTGATCTGGGATAACCTCCCCCTTGTAGGGATAGTGATCTGGGATAGTGATCTGGGATAACCTCCCCCTTGTAGGGATAGTGATCTGGGATAACATCCCCCTTGTAGGGATAGTGATCTAGGATAACCTCCCCCTTGTAGGGATAGTGATCTGGGATAACACCCCCCTTGTAGGGATAGTGATCTAGGATAACATCCCCCTTGTAGGGATAGTGATCTAGGATAACATCCCCCTTGTAGGGATAGTGATCTGGGATAACATCCCCCTTGTAGGGATAGTGATCTGGGATAACATCCCCCCCTTGTAGGGATAGTGATCTGGGATAACATCCCCCTTGTAGGGATAGTGATCTGGGATAACATCCCCCTTGTAGGGATAGTGATCTAGGATAACATCCCCCTTGTAGGGATAGTGATCTGGGATAACACCCCCCTTGTAGGGGATAGTGATCTAGGATAACATGGGATAACATCCCCCTTGTAGGGATAGTGATCTAGGATAACATCCCCCTTGTAGGGATAGTGATCTGGGATAACATCCCCCTTGTAGGGATAGTGATCTAGGATAACATCCCCCTTGTAGGGATAGTGATCTGGGATAACATCCCCCTTGTAGGGATAGTGATCTGATCTGGGATAACATCCCCCTTGTAGGGATAGTGATCTGGGATAACACCCCCCTTGTAGGGATAGTGATCTAGGATAACATCCCCCTTGTAGGGATAGTGATCTAGGATAACATCCCCCTTGTAGGGATAGTGATCTGGGATAACATCCCCCTTGTAGGGATAGTGTGATCTAGGATAACATCCCCCTTGTAGGGATAGGGTGATCTGGGATAACATCCCCCTTGTAGGGATAGTGATCTAGGATAACATAACATCCCCTTGTAGGGATAGTGTGATCTAGGGATAACATCCCCCTTGTAGGGATAGTGATCTGGGATAACATCCCCCTTGTAGGGATAGTGATCTAGGATAACATCCCCCTTGTAGGGATAGTGATCTAGGATAACATCCCCCTTGTAGGGGTGATCTAGTGATCTAGGATAACATCCCCCTTGTAGGGATAGTGATCTGGGATAGTGATCTGGGATAACATCCCCCTTGTAGGGATAGTGATCTAGGATAACATCCCCCTTGTAGGGATAGTGATCTGGGATAACATCCCCCTTGTAGGGATAGTGATCTGGGATAACATCCCCCTTGTCAATGTACTTGGCCTCAGTGTGACGCAAAACTGATCCTAGATCAGTCCTCCTACTCTGAGAGTCTTTGTGAATATAGTCCCTGCCCTGTCAGCATGCTGGCCTGTACTGGTGCCCTGGTCCCTCTGTCTGCATGCTGGCCTGTACGGTCCCTGGCCCTGTCTGCATGCTGGCCTGTACGGTCCCTGGTCTGTCTGCATGGCCTGTACGGGCCCCGCCCTGTCAGCATGCTGGCCTGTACGGTCCCTGCCCTGTCTGTGCTGCTGTATGCTGGCCTGTACGGTCCCTGGTCCCTGGTCTGGTCTGCATGCTGGCCTGTACGGTCCCTGCCCTGTCAGCATGCTGGCCTGTACGGTCCCTGGTCTGTCTGCATGCTGGCCTGTACGGTCCCTGGTCTGTCTGCATGCTGGCCTGTACGGGCCCTGCCCTGTCAGCATGCTGGCCTGTACGGTCCCTGCCCTGTCAGCATGCTGGCCTGTACGGTCCCTGGTCTGTCTGCATGCTGGCCTGTACGGTCCCTGCCCTGTCAGCATGCTACGGGCCTGTCAGCACTGGGTCCCTGGTCTGTCTGCATGCTGGCCTGTACGGTCCCTGGTCTGTCTGCATGCTGGCCTGTACGGTCCCTGGTCTGTCTGCATGCTGGCCTGTACGGTCCCTGGTCTGTCTGCATGCTGGCCTGTACGGTCCCTGCCCTGTCAGCATGCTGGCCTGTACGGTCCCTGGTCTGTCTGCATGCTGGCCTGTACGGTCCCTGGTCTGTCAGCATGCTGGCCTGTACGGTCCCTGGTCTGTCAGCATGCTGGCCTGTACGGTCCCTGGTCTGTCTGCATGCTGGCCTGTACGGGCCCTGCCCTGTCTGCATGCTGGCCTGTACGGGCCCTGCCCTGTCAGCATGCTGGCCTGTAAGTCATCCACCTGAAATTAATAAGAATGAGCTTAGTCAGTAATTTAGCTAACTAGCTAATGAAACACTGATGTGTATATTTGTATATTTGTTCACTGTATGTGCAGGGCCGGATTAAGACATTTTAGGCCCTGGGGCATTGTTTCTTTAGGCCCCCCCCCCCCCTTTTTTTGGATACAATGCAGCACAGTAAAGCAGAACATTTATATGTTTGTGTTTCATAATCATCACAGTTAAAACCGGAGAGCAACATCTTTTGGATACCAAAGAATGTCTGCAGCATTGAAGGTCCCCAAGAACACAGTGGCCTCCATCATTCTTTAATGGAAGAAGTTTGGAACCACCAAGACTCTTCCTAGAGCGGGCCTCCCAGCCAAACTGAGCCATCGGAGGAGAAGGGCTTTGGTCAGGGAGGTGACCAAGAACCCGATGGTCACTCTGACAGAAATCCAGAGTTCCTCTGTGGAGACGGGAGAACCTTCCAGAAGGAGCAACCATCTTTCTGCAGTAGCCAGACTCCACTCCCAAAAAGGCAAATGACATGACCGCTTGGAGTGGCCAAAAGGCACCTAAAGGACTCTCAGACCATAAGAAACAATATTATCTGGTCTGATGAAACCAAGATTGAACTCTTTGGCCTGAATGCCAAGCGTCACATCTGGAGGAAACATGGCACCATCCTTACGGTGAAGCATGGTGGTGGCAGCATCATGCTGTGGGGATGTTTTTCAGCGTCATGGACTGGGAGACTAGTCAGGATCGAGTGAAAGATGAATGGAGCAAAGTACAGAGAGATCCTTGATGAAAACCTGCTCCAGAGCGCTCAGGACCTCAGACTGGAGCCAAGGTTCACCTTCCAACAGGACAACGACCCTAAGCACACAGCAAAGACAATGCTGGAGTGGCTTTGGGACAAGTCTCTGAATGTCCTTGAGTGGCCCAGCCAGAGCCTGGACTTGAACCCGATCTAACATTTCTGGAGAGACCTGAAAATAGCTGTGCAGCAACGCTCCCCATCCAACCTGACAGAACTTGAGAGGATCTACAGAGAAGAATGGGAGAAACTCCCCAAATACAGGTGTGCCAAGCTTGTAGCGTCATACCCAAGAAAACTCGAGGCTGTAATCGCTGCCAAAGGCGCTTCAACAAAGTACTGAGTAAAGGGTCTGAATACTTATGTAAATGTAATATTTCCATTTTTTATTTGTAATACATTTGCAAAAAATTCTAAAAACCTGTTTTTGCTTTGTCATTATGGGGTATTGTGTGTAGATTGATGAGGGGAGGGGGAGGGGGGGGGGTCGACGACAATTTAATCCATTTTAGAATAAGTCTGTAACGTAACAAAATGTGGAAAGAGTCAACAGGTCTGAATACCTTCCGAATGCTCTCCCATCTGTAGGCATACCGGTAACTGCCAAAATAAAGTAAACGAGGGATACATGTTATGGTGTGGGGTGCATTTTCCTGCTATGGTTTAGGTCCACTTGTAGAATCTATGCCCAGGCGCATTGAAGCTGTTCTGGCTGGCCCAACATGTTTTATGATGGTGTTTCCTTTATTTTGGCAGTTACATGTACACTACCGTTCAAAAGTTTTAGAACACCTACTCATTCAAGGGTTTTTCTTTTTTTGTACTATTTTCTACATTGTATAATAAAAGTGAAGACATCAAAACTATGAAATAACAATGGAATCATATGTGCTGGTAGAGCACGGCGCTTGTAACGCCAGGGTAGTGGGTTCGATCCCCGGGACCACCCATACACAAAAATGTATGCACGCATGACTGTAAGTCGCTTTGGATAAAAGCGTCTGCTAAATGGCATATTATTATTATTATTATATTATTATTATGTAGTAGCCAAAAAAGTGTTAAACAAATCCAAATATATTTGAGATTTGAGATTCTTCAAATAGCCACCATTTGCCTTTGCTTTGCACACTCTTGGCATTCTCTCAACCAGCTTCATGAGGTAGTCACCTGGAATGCATTTTAATTAACAGGTGTGCCTTCTTAAAAGTTAATTTGTAGAATTTATTTCCTTCTTAATGCGTTTGAGCCAATCAGTTGTGTTGTGACAAGGTAGGGGGGTATACAGAAGATGCCCTTTTGGTAAATAGGGCTAAGTCCATATTATGGCAAGAACAGCTCAAATAAGCAAAGAGAAACGACAGTCCATCATTACTTTAAGACATGAAGGTCAGTCAATACGGAACATTTCAAGAACTTTGAACGTTTCTTCAAGTGCAGTCACAAAAACCATCAAGCGCTATGATGAAACTGGCTCTCATGAGGACCGCCACAGGAATGGAAGACAGAGAGTTACCTCTGCTGCAGAGGATAAGTTCATTAGAGTTACTAGCCAAATAAATGCTTCACAGAGTTCAAGTAACAGACACATCTCAACATCAACTGTTCAGAGGAGACTTTGAATCAGGCCTTCATGGTCAAATTGCTGCAAAGAAACCACTACTAAAGGACACCAATAAGAAGAAGAGACTTGCTTGGGCCAAGAAACACGAGCAATGGACATTAGACTGGTGGAAATTTGTCCTTTGGTCTGGAGTCAAAATTTGAGATTTTTGGTTCCAACTCCGTGTCTTTGTGAGACGCGGTGTGGGTGAACGGATGATCTCCGCATGTGTAGTTCCCACCGTGAATCATGGAGGAGGAGGTGTTATGGTGTGGGGGTGCTTTGCTGGTGACACTGTCGGTTATTTATTTAGAATTCAAGGCACACTTAACCAGCATGGCTACCACAGCATTCTGCAGCGATACGCCATCCCATCTGGTTTGGGCTTAGTGGGACTATCATTTGTTTTTCAACAGGACAATGACCCAAAACACACCTCCAGGCTGTGTAAGGGATATTTTACCAAGAAGGAGAGTGATGGAGTGCTGCATCAGATGACCTGGCCTCCACAATCCCCCGACCTCAACCAAATTGAGATGGTTTGGGATGAGTCAGACCGCAGAGTGAAGGAAAAGCAGCCAACAAGTGCTCAGCATATGTGGGAACTCCTTCAAGACTGTTGGAAAAGCATTCCAGGTGAAGCTGGTTGAGAGAATGCCAAGAGTGTGCAAAGCTGTCATCAAGGCAAAGGGTGGCTATTTGAAGAATCTCAAATATTAAATATATTTTGATTTGTTTAACACTTTTTTGGTTATTTCTATTCATTTTTTGCCTCTTGGGCCCCCCACGGGCCTGGGCCCAGGGGCTTCATTAATCCTGCCCTGCCTATGTGTCCCTTGTAGCAGCTAACTGACTAAGTTTTCAATGAATGCCTCGTCCACACGGAAAATCAGGAGATTCTCGTTTTTATGTGTAGCCACAATTTGTTCGCATTCAAAATAAAAGTCCTGCATTGAAACTGATGCAAACAGATACAAATAGTTGGTTTTATGCCATATTTGGACCAGATAATGCTTAACAGGTTTAGAATGTTGTTATATAAATTCAATAATGAGTTAATTTGGTCCTCCATACTAAAGATAACTGTCTACATGTACTGTCCTTGTATGGTCAGGTGAAGGGCAGATCAGTGGAGTTGATTTATTCCTAATTATAAGGAGACATCTCTGTTTAGGATACGGATGTTACTGGTGTAACACAATACATATTACTGGTGCATTGCTGTAAAAAATATATATATTATTGTTGTACGACCATAATACAAACAAATGGCAAATATATTAGTGTAATACAATACATATTACTGGTATATCAATACAATCCAAAGTGACATCCTAACTAGCTGGTCAGTGGAGAGCAGAGACATAGATATATAAATACTATTATAGACATTATATACAAATAAAATCATTGAGAGAAATAACCTTTTCCAAACAATCATTTATTGATAAACACAAAAGGACAAAGACCATCATTAGTGAGTGGAGTTGTAGTACATCTGGAGTGTTGTATGTATAGTTGTATTACATCTGGAGTGTTGTATTTATAGTTGTAGTACATCTGGAGTGTTGTATTTATAGTTGTAGTACATCTGGAGTGTTGTATTTATAGTTGTAGTACATCTGGAGTGTTCTATTTATAGTTGTAGTACATCTGGAGTGTTGTATTTATAGTTGTAGTACATCTGGAGTGTTGTATTTATAGTTGTATTACATCTGGAGTGTTGTATTTATAGTTGTAGTACATCTGGAGTGTTGTATTTATAGTTGTACTACATCTGGAGTGTTGTATTTATAGTTGTAGTACATCTGGAGTGTTGTATTTATAGTTGTAGTACATCTGGAGTGTTGTATTTATAGTTGTATTACATATGGAGTGTTGTATTTATAGTTCTATTACATCTGGAGTGTTGTATTTATAGTTGTATTACATCTGGAGTGTTGTATTTATAGTTGTAGTACATCTGGAGTGTTGTATTTATGGTTGTAGTAGATCTGGAGTGTTGTATTTATAGTTGTAGTACATATGGAGTGTTGTATTTATAGTTGTAGTACATCTGGAGTGTTGTATTTATAGTTCTATTACATCTGGAGTGTTGTATTTATAGTTGTATTACATCTGGAGTGTTGTATTTATAGTTGTAGTACATCTGGAGTGTTGTATTTATAGTTGTAGTACATCTGGAGTGTTGTATTTATAGTTGTAGTACATCTGGAGTGTTGTATTTATAGTTGTAGTACATCTGGAGTGTTCTATTTATAGTTGTATTACATCTGGAGTGTTGTATTTATAGTTGTAGTACATCTGGAGTGTTGTATTTTATAGTTGTAGTACATCTGGTGTGTTGTATTTATAGTTGTAGTACATCTGGAGTGTTGTATTTATAGTTGTAGTACATCTGGAGTGTTGTATTTATAGTTGTAGTACATCTGGAGTGTTGTATTTATAGTTGTAGTACATCTGGAGTGTTGTATTTATAGTTGTATTACATATGGAGTGTTGTATTTATAGTTCTATTACATCTGGAGTGTTGTATTTATAGTTGTATTACATCTGGAGTGTTGTATTTATAGTTGTAGTACATCTGGAGTGTTGTATTTATAGTTGTAGTACATCTGGAGTGTTGTATTTATAGTTGTAGTACATCTGGAGTGTTGTATTTATAGTTCTATTACATCTGGAGTGTTGTATTTATAGTTGTATTACATCTGGAGTGTTGTATTTATAGTTGTAGTACATCTGGAGTGTTGTATTTATAGTTATAGTACATCTGGAGTGTTGTATTTATAGTTGTATTACATCTGGAGTGTTGTATTTATAGTTGTATTACATCTGGAGTGTTGTATTTATAGTTGTAGTACATCTGGAGTGTTGTATTTATAGTTGTAGTACATCTGGAGTGTTTTATTTATAGTTGTAGTACATCTGAAGTGTTGTATTTATAGTTGTAGTACATCTGGAGTGTTGGAACTAGTTCTATAGTAGTAGACAGAACAGTTCTATAGTAGTAGACAGAACAGTTCTATAGTGGTAGACAGAACAGTTCTATAGTAGTAGACAGATCAGTTCTATAGTGGTAGACAGAACAGTTCTATAGTTGTAGACAGATCAGTTCTATAGTAGTAGACAGAACAGTTCTATAGTGGTAGACAGAACAGTTCTATAGTTGTAGACAGAACAGTTCTATAGTGGTAGACAGAACAGTTCTATAGTGGTAGACAGAACAGTTCTATAGTGGTAGACAGAACAGTTCTATAGTAGTAGACAGAACAGTTCTATAGTAGCAGACAGAACAGTTCTATAGTGGTAGACAGAACAGTTCTATAGTAGTAGACAGAACAGTTCTATAGTAGTAGACAGAACAGTTCTATAGTAGTAGACAGAACAGTTCTATAGTGGTAGACAGAACAGTTCTATAGGAGTAGACAGAACAGTTCTATAGTGGTAGACATAACATTCTATAGTAGTAGACAGAACAGTTCTATAGTGGTAGACATAACATTCTATAGTAGTAGACAGAACAGTTCTATAGTGGTAGACATAACATTCTATAGTAGTAGACAGAACAGTTCTATAGTGGTAGACATAACATTCTATAGTAGTAGACAGAACAGTTCTATAGGAGAAGACAGAACAGTTCTATAGTGGTAGACATAACATTCTATAGTAGTAGACAGAACAGTTCTATAGTGGTAGACATAACATTCTATAGTAGTAGACAGAACAGTTCTATAGTGGTAGACATAACATTCTATAGTAGTAGACAGAACAGTTCTATAGGAGAAGACAGAACAGTTCTATAGTGGTAGACAGAACAGTTCTATAGTGGTAGACAGAACAGTTCTATAGTTGTAGACAGAACAGTTCTATAGTTGTAGACAGAACAGTTCTATAGTGGTAGACAGAACAGTTCTATAGTTGTAGACAGAACAGTTCTATAGTAGTAGACAGAACAGTTCTATAGTGGTAGACAGAACAGTTCTATAGTGGTAGACAGAACAGTTCTATAGTGGTAGACAGAACAGTTCTATAGTGGTAGACAGAACAGTTCTATAGTAGTAGACAGAACAGTTCTATAGTGGTAGACAGATCAGTTCTATAGTTGTAGACAGATCAGTTCTATAGTAGTAGACAGAACAGTTCTATAGTGGTAGACAGAACAGTTCTATAGTAGTAGACAGAACAGTTCTATAGTGGTAGACAGAACAGTTCTATAGTAGTAGACAGAACAGTTCTATAGTGGTAGACAGAACAGTTCTATAGTGGTAGACAGAACAGTTCTATAGTGGTAGACAGAACAGTTCTATAGGAGTACACAGATCAGTTCTATAGTAGTAGACAGAACAGTTCTATAGTAGTAGACAGATCAGTTCTATAGTGGTAGACAGAACAGTTCTATAGTGGTAGACAGAACAGTTCTATAGTAGTAGACAGAACAGTTCTATAGTAGTAGACAGAACAGTTCTATAGTAGTAGACAGAACAGTTCTATAGTGGTAGACAGAACAGTTCTATAGTGGTAGACAGATCAGTTCTATAGTTGTAGACAGATCAGTTCTATAGTGGTAGACAGAACAGTTCTATAGTTGTAGACAGAACAGTTCTATAGGAGTAGACAGAACAGTTCTATAGTAGTAGACAGAACAGTTATATAGTAGTAGACAGAACAGTTCTATAGTGGTAGACAGAACAGTTCTATAGTAGTAGACAGAACAGTTCTATAGTTGTAGACAGAACAGTTCTATAGTGGTAGACATAACAGTTCTATAGTGGTAGACATAACAGTTCTATAGTAGTAGACAGAACAGTTCTATAGTTGTAGACAGAACAGTTCTATAGGAGTAGACAGAACAGTTCTATAGTAGTAGACAGAACAGTTCTATAGTAGTAGACAGAACAGTTCTATAGTAGTAGACAGAACAGTTCTATAGTGGTAGACAGAACAGTTCTATAGTGGTAGACAGATCAGTTCTATAGTGGTAGACAGAACAGTTCTATAGTGGTAGACAGAACAGTTCTATAGTTGTAGACAGAACAGTTCTATAGTGGTAGACATAACAGTTCTATAGTGGTAGACAGAACAGTTCTATAGGAGTAGACAGAACAGTTCTATAGTAGTAGACAGAACAGTTCTATAGTAGTAGACAGAACAGTTCTATAGTTGTAGACAGAACAGTTCTATAGTGGTAGACAGAACAGTTCTATAGTGGTAGACAGAACAGTTCTATAGTTGTAGACAGAACAGTTCTATAGTGGTAGACAGAACAGTTCTATAGGAGTAGACAGAACAGTTCTATAGTAGTAGACAGAACAGTTCTATAGTAGTAGACAGAACAGTTCTATAGTTGTAGACAGAACAGTTCTATAGTGGTAGACATAACAGTTCTATAGTGGTAGACAGAACAGTTCTATAGGAGTAGACAGATCAGTTCTATAGTGGTAGACAGATCAGTTCTATAGTAGCAGACAGAACAGTTCTATAGTGGTAGACAGAACAGTTCTATAGTTGTAGACAGAACAGTTCTATAGTGGTAGACATAACAGTTCTATAGTAGTAGACAGAACAGTTCTATAGTGGTAGACAGAACAGTTCTATAGTTGTAGACAGATCAGTTCTATAGGAGTAGACAGAACAGTTCTATAGTGGTAGACAGAACAGTTCTATAGTAGTAGACAGAACAGTTCTATAGTTGTAGACAGAACAGTTCTATAGTTGTAGACAGAACAGTTCTATAGTGGTAGACAGATCAGTTCTATAGTTGTAGACAGAACAGTTCTATAGTGGTAGACATAACAGTTCTATAGTAGTAGACAGAACAGTTCTATAGTGGTAGACAGAACAGTTCTATAGTTGTAGACAGATCAGTTCTATAGGAGTAGACAGAACAGTTCTATAGTGGTAGACAGAACAGTTCTATAGTAGTAGACAGAACAGTTCTATAGTTGTAGACAGAACAGTTCTATAGTTGTAGACAGAACAGTTCTATAGTGGTAGACAGATCAGTTCTATAGGAGTAGACAGATCAGTTCTATAGTAGTAGACAGAACAGTTCTATAGTGGTAGACAGAACAGTTCTATAGTGGTAGACAGAACAGTTCTATAGTTGTAGACAGAACAGTTCTATAGTGGTAGACAGAACAGTTCTATAGTAGTAGACAGAATAGTTCTATAGTGGTAGACAGAACAGTTCTATAGTAGTAGACAGAACAGTTCTATAGTTGTAGACAGAACAGTTCTATAGGAGTAGACAGATCAGTTCTATAGTAGTAGACAGATCAGTTCTATAGGAGTAGACAGAACAGTTCTATAGGAGTAGACAGATCAGTTCTATAGGAGTAGACAGAACAGTTCTATAGGAGTAGACAGAACAGTTCTATAGTTGTAGACAGAACAGTTCTATAGTGGTAGACAGAACAGTTCTATAGTGGTAGACAGATCAGTTCTATAGTGGTAGACAGATCAGTTCTATAGTGGTAGACAGATCAGTTCTATAGTTGTAGACAGAACAGTTCTATAGTGGTAGACAGAACAGTTCTATAGTAGTAGACAGAACAGTTCTATAGTGGTAGACAGAACAGTTCTATAGTGGTAGACAGAACAGTTCTATAGTAGTAGACAGATCAGTTCTATAGTTGTAGACAGAACAGTTCTATAGTGGTAGACAGAACAGTTATATAGTAGTAGACAGAACAGTTCTATAGTGGTAGACAGAACAGTTCTATAGTAGTAGACAGAACAGTTCTATAGTGGTAGACAGAACAGTTCTATAGTGGTAGACAGAACAGTTCTATAGGAGTAGACAGATCAGTTCTATAGTGGTAGACAGAACAGTTCTATAGTGGTAGACAGATCAGTTCTATAGTGGTAGACAGAACAGTTCTATAGTAGTAGACAGAACAGTTCTATAGGAGTAGACAGAACAGTTCTATAGTGGTAGACAGAACAGTTCTATAGTAGTAGACAGAACAGTTCTATAGTGGTAGACAGATCAGTTCTATAGTTGTAGACAGAACAGTTCTATAGTGGTAGACAGAACAGTTCTATAGGAGTAGACAGATCAGTTCTATAGTGGTAGACAGAACAGTTCTATAGTGGTAGACAGATCAGTTCTATAGTGGTAGACAGAACAGTTCTATAGTAGTAGACAGATCAGTTCTATAGTGGTAGACAGAACAGTTCTATAGTAGTAGACAGAACAGTTCTATAGTGGTAGACAGAACAGTTCTATAGTGGTAGACAGAACAGTTCTATAGTTGTAGACAGAACAGTTCTATAGTGGTAGACAGATCAGTTCTATAGTTGTAGACAGAACAGTTCTATAGTGGTAGACAGAACAGTTCTATAGTAGTAGACAGAACAGTTCTATAGTGGTAGACAGAACAGTTCTATAGTGGTAGACAGAACAGTTCTATAGTGGTAGACAGAACAGTTCTATAGTGGTAGACAGAACAGTTCTATAGTGGTAGACAGAACAGTTCTATAGTAGTAGACAGAACAGTTCTATAGTTGTAGACAGTTCAGTCAGTCCTAGCAGGCCAGCTACTGAGGCAATAGACCAACTCAGTTTCTCCTTTTTCACCCTGAAGTAGGAACTCATTCACTCCCCCTACCGGATTGTCCAAAACATTGGATTGGTGCGTCTGTGTGTGTTACAGTGTGAAGGAGGCTACTCCATAACAGTGGATTGGTGTGTCTGTGTGTGTTACAGTGTGAAGGAGCCTACTCCATAACAGTGGATTGGTGTGTCTGTGTGTTACAGTGTGAAGGAGGCTACTCCATAACAGTGGATTGGTGTGTCTGTGTGTGTTACAGTGTGAAGGAGCCTACTCCATAACAGTAGTAGAACACATAGACGTGTCTTCTGAAGGGGTCCACTATGAGGTAGGAGAACGACTGATCCTCTCTTTCTCTAGCTGGGTAACACACACCTGATGCATCCTGCAGAGAACACACACACACACACACACACACACACACACACACACACACACACACACACACACACACACACACACACACACACACACACACACACACACACACACATAGGATGAGATAAGGCATAGTCTCTCTCTCTCTATATATATATATATATAGCAGTAATGATAATATAATAATAACAATAGTCTGTTACCAGAGCAGAGACTTTGATGACAGTAGAAACCACACTGATCTCCTTGCTCTCTGGATTCTTCTGAACACTGGAACACACACCATCACACATACCATCTACTACTGTACTAGACCAGGGGGGTGTATGGTGTGGTGTATGGTGTATGGTGTGGTGTTGTGTATGGTGTGGTGTTGTGTATGGTGTATGGTGTGGTGTTTGTATGGTGTATGGTGTGGTGTATGGTGTATGGTGTGGTGTATGGTGTGGTGTATGGTGTATGGTGTGGTGTTGTGTATGGTGTATGGTGTGGTGTATGGTGTGGTGTTTGGTGTATGGTGTATGGTGTGGTGTATGGTGTATGGTGTGGTGTATGGTGTGGTGTGTTTGGTGTGGTGTATGGTGTATGGTGTGGTGTATGGTGTATGGTGTGGTGTATGGTGTGTGTATGGTGTATGGTGTGTGTGTATGGTGTGGTGTTTGGTGTGGTGTATGGTGTATGGTGTGGTGTATGGTGTATGGTGTGGTGTATGGTGTGTGTATGGTGTATGGTGTGGTGTATGGTATGGTGTATGGTGTGGTGTATGGTGTGGTGTATGGTGTGTGTATGGTGTGGTGTATGGTGTATGGTGTATGGTGTGGTGTATGTGTGTGGTGTTGTGTATGGTGTGGTGTATGGTGTGGTGTATGGTGTATGGTGTGGTGTTGTGTATGGTGTATGGTGTGGTGTATGGTGTGGTGTTTGGTATGGTGTATGGTGTGGTGTATGGTGTATGGTGTGGTGTATGGTGTGGTGTATGGATTATGGTGTGGTGTTGTGTATGGTGTATGGTGTGGTGTATGGTGTGGTGTTTGGTGTGGTGTATGGTGTGGTGTATGGTGTATGGTGTGGTGTATGGTGTGGTGTATGGTGTGGTGTTTGGTGTGGTGTATGGTGTATGTGTGTGGTGTGTGGTGTATGGTGTGGTGTATGGTGTGTGTATGGTGTATGGTGTGGTGTATGGTGTGGTGTTTGGTGTGGTGTATGGTGTATGGTGTGGTGTATGGTGTATGGTGTGGTGTATGGTGTGTGTATGGTGTATGGTGTATGGTGTGGTGTATGGTATGGTGTATTGTGTGGTGTATGATGTGGTGTATGGTGTGTGTATGGTGTGGTGTATGGTGTATGTATGGTGTGGTGTATGTGTGGTGTATGGTGTGGTGTATGGTGTGTGTATGGTGTGGTGTATGGTGTGGTGTATGGTGTGGTTGGTGTATGGTGTGGTGTGTGTATGGTGTGGTGTGTGGTGTGGTGTATGGTGTGGTGTGGTGTATGGTGTGGTGTATGGTGTGGTGTATGGTGTGGTGTATGGTGTGGTGTATGGTGTGTGTATGGTGTGGTGTATGGTGTATGGTGTGGTGTATGGTGTATGGTGTGGTGTATGGTGTGATGTTTGTATGGTGTTTGGTGTGGTGTATGGTGTGGTGTGTGTATGGTGTGGTGTATGGTGTGGTGTATGGTGTGGTGTATGGTGTGGTGTGTGTATGGTGCGGTGTATGGTGTGGTGTATGGTGTGGTGTATGGTGTGGTGTATGGTGTGGTGTTTGGTGTGGTGTATGGTGAATGGTGTATGGTGCATGGTGTGGTGTATGGTGTGTGTATGGTGTATGGTGTGGTGTATGGTGTGGTGTATGGTGTGGTGTATGGTGTGTGTATGGTGTGGTGTATGGTGTATGGTGTGGTGTATGGTATGGTGTATGGTGTGGTGTATGGTGTGTGTATGGTGTGGTGTATGGTGTGGTGTGTGTATGGTATGGTGTGGTGTATGGCGTATGGTGTGGTGTATGGTGTGGTGTATGGTGTGTGTATGGTGTGGTGTGGTGTGTGTGGTGTGGTGTGTGGTGTGGTGTATGGTGTGTATGGTGTATGGTGTGTGTGTATGGTGTGTTGTATGGTGTGTGTGTATGGTGTATGGTGTGGTGTATGGTGTATGGTGGTGTGGTGTGGTATGGTGTGGTGTTGGTGTGGTGTGTGTTGGTGTGGGTGTGTGTTGGGTGTGTGTGTGGGTGGTTGTGTGGTGTGTGGTGTGTGGTGTGTGTGGTGGTGTATGGTGTGTGTGTATGGTGTGGTGTATGTGGTGTGGTGTGTGGTGTGTGTGGTGTGTGGTGTGTGTGTGTGTGCGGGTGTTTGCGGTGGTTTGGTGTGTGTGTGGTGTATGGTGTGTGTGTGGTGTGGTGTATGGTGTGGTGTGGTGTGTGGTGTGGTGTATGGTGTGGTGTGTGTATGGTGTGGTGGTGTGGTGTATGGTGTGGTGTATGGTGTGTGTATGGTGTGTGTGTGTGTATGGTGTGGTGTATGGTGTATGGTGTGGTGTTATGGTGTATGGTGTATGGTGTGTGGTGTATGGTGTGTATGTGTGTGGTGTTGTGGTGTGGTGTATGGTGTGGTGGTGGTGTGGTGTGGTGTGTGTTTGGTGTGTGGTTGTGGTGTGTGGTGTGTGTGTGGTGTGGTGGTGTGTGTGTGTGTGGTGTGTGTGTGGTGTTGGTATGGTGTTTGTGGTGGTGTTTGGTGTGGTGTTTGGTGTGGTGTATGGTGTGGTGTGTGTGTATGTGTGGTGTGGTGAGGTGTGTGTGTGTGTATGGTGTGTGTGTGGTGTATGGTGTATGGTGTGGTGTATGGTGTGGTGTATGGTATGGTGTAAGGTGTGGTGTATGGTGTGGTGTATGGTGTGGTGTGGTGTATGGTGTGTGTATGGTGTGGTGTGTGTGTATGGTGTGGTGTATGGTGTGGTGTATGGTGTGGTGTGTGGTGTGGTGTTTGGTGTGGTGTATGGTGTGTGTATGGTGTGGTGTGTGTATGGTGTATGGTGTGGTGTATGGTGTGTGTATGGTGTGGTGTGTGTATGGTGTGGTGTATGGTGTGGTGTATGGTGTGTGTATGGTGTATGGTGTGGTGTATGGTGTGTGTATGGTGTATGGTGTGGTGTATGGTGTGTTTAAGTGTATGGTGTGTTTTTGTGTATGGTGTGTTTAAATATATGGTGTGTGTGCACGGTGTGTACGGTGTGTGTGTGTGTATGGTGTGGTGTATGGTGTGTTTGTGTGTATGGTGTGTGTGTAGGGTGTGGTGTATGGTGTGTGTATGGTGTGTGTGTATGATGTGTGTGTGTATGGTGTGTGTGTACGGTGTGTGTATGGTGTGTGTGTGTGTGGGTATGGTGTGTGTATGGTGTGTGTTTGTACGGTGTGTGTGTGTACAGAGTGTGTGTATGGTGTGGTGTATGGTGTGGTGTGTGTATGGTGTGGTGTATGGTGTGGTGTATGGTGTGGTGTATGGTGTGGTGTATGGTGTGGTGTGGTGTATGGTGTGGTGTATGGTGTGTGTATGGTGTGTGTGTATGGTGTGTGTTTGTATGGTGTGTGTGTGTACAGAGTGTGTGTAGGGTGTGTGTTGTGTACCTGACCAGGTCCCTATAAATTGGTTCTAGTGGTTTCTATGTAGGGGTTGATGGTATCTTCATACTGACACAGCTCTCCTCCCAGAGTCACGTGTTTAAACAGAAGGAACAGGAACTCTCTCCTCTCCATCACTCCATACTCCTCACTGTCATCCTCATGTAGCATCTACACACGCACACACAGTCACACAGTCACACAGTCACACAGTAACACAGTAACACAGTGACACAGTCACACAGTAACACAGTAACACAGTAACACAGTCACACACGCACACACAGTCACACAGTGACACAGTCACACAGTAACACAGTAACACAGTGACACAGTCACACAGTAACACAGTCACACAGTAACACAGTCACACAGTGACACAGTCACACAGTAACACAGTCACACAGTAACACAGTCACACAGTAACACAGTCACACAGTAACACAGTCACACAGTAACACAGTCACACAGTCACACAGTAACACAGTAACACAGTCACATAGTCACACAGTGACACAGTCACACAGTCACACAGTAACACAGTCACACAGTAACACAGTCACACAGTAACACAGTCACACAGTCACACAGTAACACAGTAACATAGTCACACAGTCACACAGTCACACAGTAACACAGTAACACAGTGACACAGTCACACAGTGACACAGTCACACAGTAACACAGTCACACAGTAACACAGTCACACAGTGACACAGTCACACAGTAACACAGTCACACAGTAACACAGTCACACAGTAACACAGTCACACAGTCACACAGTCACACAGTAACACAGTCACACAGTAACACAGTCACACAGTAACACAGTCACACAGTAACACAGTAACACAGTCACATAGTCACACAGTGACACAGTCACACAGTCACACAGTAACACAGTCACACAGTCACACAGTAACACAGTAACACAGTGACACAGTCACACAGTAACACAGTAACACAGTAACACAGTCACACACGCACACACAGTCACACAGTGACACAGTCACACAGTAACACAGTAACACAGTGACACAGTCACACAGTAACACAGTCACACAGTAACACAGTCACACAGTGACACAGTCACACAGTAACACAGTCACACAGTAACACAGTCACACAGTAACACAGTCACACAGTAACACAGTCACATAGTCACACAGTGACACAGTCACACAGTAACACAGTCACACAGTAACACAGTGACACAGTAACACAGTAACACAGTCACATAGTCACACAGTGACACAGTCACACAGTCACACAGTAACACAGTAACACAGTAACATAGTCACACAGTCACACAGTCACACAGTAACACAGTGACACAGTCACACAGTAACACAGTCACACAGTAACACAGTCACACAGTCACACAGTAACACAGTCACACAGTAACACAGTCACACAGTAACACAGTCACACAGTAACACAGTAACACAGTAACACAGTCACACAGTAACACAGTCACACAGTAACACAGTAACACAGTAACATAGTCACACAGTGACACAGTCACACAGTCACACAGTAACACAGTCACACAGTCACACAGTAACACAGTCACACAGTCACACAGTAACACAGTCACACAGTCACACAGTCACACAGTAACACAGTAACATAGTCACACAGTAACACAGTCACACAGTCACACAGTAACACAGTAACACAGTCACACAGTAACACAGTCACACAGTCACACAGTCACACAGTAACACAGTCACACAGTAACACAGTAACACAGTCACACAGTCACACAGTCACACAGTAACACAGTCACACAGTCACACAGTCACACAGTAACACATTAACACAGTCACACAGTAACTCAGTAACACAGTCACACAGTCACACAGTAACACAGTCACACAGTAACACAGTCACACAGTAACACAGTAACACAGTCACACAGTAACACAGTCACACAGTGACACAGTCACACAGTCACACAGTAACACAGTCACACAGTCACACAGTAACACAGTAACACAGTAACCCAGTCACACAGTCACACAGTCACACAGTAACACAGTCACACAGTAACACAGTAACACAGTAACACAGTCACACAGTAACACAGTCACACAGTAACACAGTAACATAGTCACACAGTGACACAGTCACACAGTCACACAGTAACACAGTCACACAGTCACACAGTAACACAGTCACACAGTCACACAGTAACACAGTCACACAGTCACACAGTCACACAGTAACACAGTAACATAGTCACACAGTAACACAGTCACACAGTCACACAGTAACACAGTAACACAGTCACACAGTAACACAGTCACACAGTCACACAGTCACACAGTAACACAGTCACACAGTAACACAGTAACACAGTCACACAGTCACACAGTCACACAGTAACACAGTCACACAGTCACACAGTCACACAGTCACACAGTAACACATTCACACAGTCACACAGTAACTCAGTAACACAGTCACACAGTCACACAGTAACACAGTCACACAGTAACACAGTCACACAGTAACACAGTAACACAGTCACACAGTAACACAGTCACACAGTAACACAGTCACACAGTCACACAGTAACACAGTCACACAGTCACACAGTAACACAGTAACACAGTAACCCAGTCACACAGTCACACAGTCACACAGTAACACAGTCACACAGTAACACAGTAACACAGTAACACAGTCACACAGTCACACAGTCACACAGTAACACAGTAACACAAAATGCATAAGACATTATGATAGCATAATAGGAGCATAATGACCTTTTTAAGTTGCAGAAATGGCATTAACGTGTGCGTGTTGTGTGTTTGTGAAGGTGTGTTTGTGATGGTGTGCATATGTTACCTGTCTCAGTAGGTCGTAGTCAGGGTGTGTGTCATGGAAACATTTGATGATGTGTCCAGAGCGTGTGACGATTCCACTGGAGTAGAGAGGGTCAAACATCTCCATGCTGACCTGACTGCACGGCACCACCTCTGCCTGCACACACACCACCTCACTCTCTGGAACACACACACACACCACCTCACTCTCTGGAACACACACACACACCACCTCACTCTCTGGAACACACACACACACACCACCTCACTCTCTGGAACACACACACACACCACCTCACTCTCTGGAACACACACACACACCACCTCACTCTCTGGAACACACACACACACCACCTCACTCTCTGGAACACACACACACACCACCTCACTCTCTGGAACACACACACACACCACCTCACTCTCTGGAACACACACACACACCACCTCACTCTCTGGAACACACACACACACCACCTCACTCTCTGGAACACACACACACACCACCTCACTCTCTGGAACACACACACACACCACCTCACTCTCTGGAACACACACACACACCACCTCACTCTCTGGAACACACACACACACCACCTCACTCTCTGGAACACACACACACACCACCTCACTCTCTGGAACACACACACACACCACCTCACTCTCTGGAACACACACACACACCACCTCACTCTCTGGAACACACACACACACCACCTCACTCTCTGGAACACACACACACACACCACCTCACTCTCTGGAACACACACACACACACCACCTCACTCTCTGGAAACACACACACACACCACCTCACTCTCTGGAACACACACACACACCACCTCACTCTCTGGAACACACACACACACCACCTCACTCTCTGGAACACACACACACACCACCTCACTCTCTGGAACACACACACACACCACCTCACTCTCTGGAACACACACACACACACCACCTCACTCTCTGGAACACACACACACACACCACCTCACTCTCTGGAAACACACACACACACCACCTCACTCTCTGGAACACACACACACACCACCTCACTCTCTGGAACACACACACACACCACCTCACTCTCTGGAACACACACACACACACACCACCTCACTCTCTGGAACACACACACACACCACCTCACTCTCTGGAACACACACACACACACACACACACACCACCTCACTCTCTGGAACACACACACACACCACCTCACTCTCTGGAACACACACACACACACCACCTCACTCACTCTCTGGAACCCACACACACACCACCTCACTCTCTGGAACCCACACACACACCACCTCACTCTCTGGAAACACACACACACACCACCTCACTCTCTGGAACACACACACACACCACCTCACTCTCTGGAACACACACACACACCACCTCACTCTCTGGAACACACACACACACCACCTCACTCTCTGGAACACACACACACACCACCTCACTCTCTGGAACACACACACACACCACCTCACTCTCTGGAACACACACACACACCACCTCACTCTCTGGAACACACACACACACCACCTCACTCTCTGGAACACACACACACACTGTACTGTACTGATGGAAGATACCTGCCGTCTTACGGGCTCCTGAACAATTCTGATATTTTGTGTTTTTTACGCTGATCTGAACTTTATTTTTACATAACGTCTCCGTCATCATTTCCTATGACCGAAAACAGCTTCTGGACATCAGAACAGCGATCACTAACCTCCATTTAGATGAAGATTTCTACTTCAACGAGTCGGCAGCTCTGGATGTTCTGCTTACCCCGGACCAGGCCCTGATCCCGGGACTCGAAAGAGGAAGTGGGCTTACCCCGGACCAGGCCCTGATCCCGGGACTCGAAAGAGGAAGCGGGTTTACCCCGGCCCAGGCCCTGATCCCGGGACTCGAAAGAGGAAGCGGGCTTACCCCGGACCAGGACCTGATCCCGGGACTCGAAAGAGGAAGCGGCAGCGAAAGAGGCAAGCAAGGCCGCGTCAAGACAAGACTACGTCGGCGAGCATCTAGACCGCCATTGCCCTCTGTTTTGTTGGGCAGTCACTGGAGAACAAACTGGTTGAGCTCCGTTCCAGACTATCTTATCAACGGGACCTGAAAAACTGTAATCTCCTATGTTTCTTGGAGTCGTGCCTGAACGAGGACATGGATGTACAACATGCTAATTTTTCTATGCATCGTCAAGATGGTGAAGACCAGACGGCAGACTCGGGTAAGGCTAGAGGGGGTGTTCCTCTTTGTTAACAACAGCTAATGTTAAGGAAGTCTTTACTTTTTTCCTCGCCTGAGTTAGAATACCTCATGATAAGCTGCAGACCATACTATTTACCAAGAGAGTTTTCAGATATATTTTTCGTAGCGGTCTATTTACCACCATAAACCGATGCTGGCACTAAGACAGCACTCAACCAGCTGTATAGGGCCATAAGCAAACAAGAAAATGCTCATCCAGAGGCGGCGCTTCTCGTGGCTGGTGATTTTAATGCAGGAAAACTGAAATCCGTTTTACCTCATTTTCCCCAGCATGTCACCTGTGCAACTAGAGGTGACAAAAGTCTAGATCAGCTTTACTCCACACACAGAAGTGCATACAAGGCCCTTCCTCGCCTTCCCTTCGGCAAATCAGACCATAACGCTATTCTCCTGATTCCTGCTTACAAGCAAAAACTCAAACGGATAGTACTGGAAGTGGTGCGACGACAGGACTGTTTTGCTAGCACAGACTGGAATATGTTTTTCAGGATTCATCCGATAATATTTACCACATCAGTCACCGGCTTCATAAATAAGTGCATCGACGACATTGTCTCCACAGTGACTGTACGTACATACCCCCAACCAGAAGCCATGGATTGCAGGCAACAGCCGCACTGAGCTAAAGGTTAGAGCTGCCGCTTTCAAGGAGCGGGACATTAATCCGGACGATTATAAGAAATTACACTACGACCTCCGACAAGCTTCAAACAGGCAAAGCATCAATACAGGACTAAGATCGAATCCTACTACGCCATTTCTGACGCTCGACAAACTATCACGGATTACAAAGGGAAACCCAGCCGTGAGCTGCCCAGCGACACGAGCCTACCAGATGAGCTAAATGCCGTCTATGCTTGTTTCGAGGCAAACAACACTGAACCATGAGAGCACCAGCTGTTCCGGACGACTGTGTGATCTTGCTCTCCGTAGCCGATGTGAGTAAGACCTTTAAACTGGTTAACATTCACAAGGCCGTGGGATCAGACGGAATACCAGGACGCATACGCCGAGCATGCGCCGAACATCTTGCAAGTGTCTTCACAGATTACTTTTTCTCCCCAATTTCGATCTTGAGAGGCGAAGGTCGAGTCATGCGTCCTCTGAAACATGACCCGCCAAACCGCGCTTCTTAACACCAGCCCGCTTAACCCGGAAGCCAGCCGCTTTCACTGACATTTTCAACCTCTGAACCGTATGGCTACCCCTACCCTGGCCACCAGCTCCTCACCCTCCGCTGCAACTTGCCCCCCCCCGCTTCTCCTTCACCCAAATTCAGATAGCAGATGTCCTGAAAGAGCTGCTAAATCTGGACCCCTACAAATCAGCTGGGCTAGACAATCTGGACCCTTTCTTTCTAAAATTAGCCGCAGAAATTGTCGCAACCCCTATTACTAGCCTGTTCAACCTCTCTTTCGTATCGTCTGAGATCCCCAGAGATTGGAAAGCTGCCGCAGTCATCCCCCTCTTCAAAGGGGGTGACACTAAAAAATAAAATAAAAAAAATAACAACTTGTTTCTAGCAGTCCCCGTGCCCAAGAACGCCAAGGTAACCTGCCTAAATGACTACCGACCCGTAGCACTGACGTCTGTAATACCAACATGTTTCAAGCAGACCACCATAGTCCCCGTGCCCAAGAACGCCAAGGTAACCTGCCTAAATGACTATTGCCCCGTAGCACTCACATCTGTAGCCATGAAATGCTTTGAAAGGCTGGTCATGGCTCACATCAACACCATCATCCCAGACACCCTGGACCCACTCCAATTCACATACCGACCAAACAGATCACGCAATCTCGATTGCACCCTCACCCACCTGGACAAAATGAATACCTACAGTGCCTTCAGAAAGTATTCCACATTTTGTTGTGTTACAGCCTGAATTCAAAATGGATTAAATAGGATTTTTTTTCCTCACCCATCTACACACAATACCGCATAATGACAAAGTGAAAACATGTTTTTAGAAATCTTTGATTTATTGAAAATTAAATACAGAAATATCTTATTTACATCACTATTCAACACTAGTCAATACTTTGTAGAAGCACCTTTGGCAGCGATTACAGCTGTGAGTCTTTCTGGGTAAGTCTCTAAGAGCTTTGCACATCTGGATTGAACAACATTTGCACACTTTTTAAAAGTTCTGTCAAATTGGTTGTTGATCATTGCTAGACAACCATTTTCAGGTCTTGCCATAGTAGATTTAATTCAAAACTAACTTTACCACCCAGGAACATTCACTGTCTTCTTTGTAAGCAACTCCAGTGTAGATTTGGTTATTGTCCTGCTGAAAGGTGAATTCATCTCTGGTGGAAAGCAGACTGAACCAGGTTTTTCTCTAGGATTTTGTCTGTGCGTAGCTCCATTCCAGTTACATTTTTCATCCTGAAAAACTCCCCAGTACTTAATGATTACAAGCATACCCATAACATGATGCAGCCACCACTATGCTTGGAGTGGTACTCAGTAATGTGTTGTATTGGATTTGCCCCAATCATAACACTTTGTATTCAGGACAAAAAGCTAATTGCTTTGCCAAATTTTTTGCAGTTTTACTTTAGCGCCTTGTTGCAAACAGGATGCATGTCTTGGATTAGTTTTATTCTGTACAGGCTTCCTTCTTTTCACTCTGTCATTTAGGTTAGTATTATGGAGTAACTACAATGTTGTTGATCCATCCTCAGTTGTCTCCTATCACTTCACTTCCTATCATTTCTTTTGTTTGCTTCCTGTCTTTCAGTTTGGTGTGGGTTTTTCTTTTGTTTGCTTCCTGTCTTTCAGTTTGGTGTGGGTTTTTCTTTTGTTTGCCTCTTCTTGGGCAAATTTACCGTATGGTACCGGGGGCTCGTCCGGGATCTTGTTTCCCATGAGTATGGTAGTCGCTCTAATCACCTGTTCTGAAGCTCTGCTGTGCCCAGGTATTTTAGTGTTCAAAATACACTTTTGTGGTAGAGCTTCTGTCACTGACATCCACCCTGAGTGGTTATAAGATTGGTGGAACCATTTTGAAAGTTGTATAAATACACAGGCTTCTAAAAATAAAGCCATGGACTTTAAGTTGGAAGCATTTGTGGAAGACCCTCCATGGGAGATGCTAGATTAATGTACGACGGTAAATCTGCTCGTCATTGCAAAGCATTATGACATCAAAGTTGCACATGCCGATTCTAAAGCAGTAGTCAAAGAGTTGATCGGTACTGCTTTGGTGGAGGAGAAAATCCTTCTAGAGAGGGGGGAGGATGAAAAGGTTCCTACGGGTGGTAGAGGACACCCCATAGAGATATATGGTAGAGGACACCCCATAGAGATAGATATGGTAGAGGACACCCCATAGAGATAGATATGGTAGAGGACACCCCATAGAGATAGATATGGTAGAGGACACCCCATAGAGATAGATATGGTAGAGGACACCCCATAGAGATAGATATGGTAGAGGACACCCCATTGACATTCAGCTGAGAGAGGTAGAACTAAAGGCAAAATGGGAACAACAGAAATTTGAGCTTGACCACAAGGGAAAGAGAACATACAGCCAGACTACAACAACAACAATTTGCGCATGCCATTTGACTGAAAGAGAGAGATCTGGAAGTACTCCGAATCAAGTCAGGCCGTCTTGCACCCTCAACAGTTTAATCTTGGTCGGAACAGCTGGCTTGTACCGCCTTTCAACAAAAAGATGGATGTATATTTTACTATGAGCGGATTGCCACATCCCTAAAATGGTCGCAAGATATTTGGTCACTGCTCATCCAAAGCGTTCTTGGGGAAAAAGCTCAGAAAGTGTACGCCGCTTTATCTCTTGACCAGAGTTCAGTTTATGACACTGTTAAAGCTGCTATCCTTCAGGCTTATGAGTTGGTCCCAGAGGCATACAGACAACAGTTCCGTAAATTACAAAGACAGAATCACAAAGCCATGTTGCGTTGGCAAGGGAACAAGCATGTCTTTTTGATCGGTGGTGTGGTTCTCAAGAGGTCAAGGACCTTGAGGATTTAAAGACACTCATACTTCTCGAGCAGTTAAAAAATTGCCTTCACAAGAGGGTTGCTACCTACATTTATGAGCACAAGGATCTCACTCCTGAGAAAGCTGCAATTCTTTGAGTTTGTGTTGACACGTAACTACCTTCACAAAGAAAGCACCCAGTAGTTATCCCTACGCAAAAAGTAATCTAGAGAAGTCACCTCCTACGGCGAGGTTTCAATCCTTTTCTACTGTGCCCAAAGATAAAGATTGGCACAGTCCTTTTCTACTGTGCCCAAAGATAAAGATCGGCACAGTCCTTTTCTACAGTGCCCAAAGATAAAGATCGGCAGAAAACAACTGTTTTTCGTACCCGCCAGTTTGTCATTACTGCCGTGAGAAAGGATACATTGTCTCTCAGTGTAATAAGTTGAAAGAGAAAAAGCAATTTCTTCCTGTGGGAGCACTCCAGCCCATTAAGTCTCTGGTTGGGACTGGTGTATCTCCTCAACAAGATTTTGGATCAGATGTGCATGAACCCTTTGTTTCAGACGCGTTGGTGTCTCTGCAGAGTGGTGATGCTGTTAAGCAGCCGGTGAAGATACTGGGAGACACTGGGGCAGCGCTTCATGTTGGAGGGTGTTTTGCCTTTGCCTGACACTTCAGCAACTGGTTACAGTGTGTTAGTGCAAGGCATGGAGATGGGTTGCATGGAAGTTCCTTTGTATAATGTGGAACTCTAGTCTGGTCTTATTTCTGGTTCCGTTGTCGTTGGAGTGAGGCTTAGCCTACCGGTGAAGGGGTCTCATTCATTTTGGGAAATTATTTGGCTGGAGGGAAGGTTGTGCCAAATCCTGTCGTTTGTAAGGAACCCAGAGCAGAGGAACCTGATGGGTTATCAGTAAAGTACCCTAGACTGTTCCCAGTGTGTGCTGTTACACGTGCTATGTCTAAGAAAGTCGCAGGGAGCAAGTCTAGTGTTGAGGATGTCAGCCATTCCACCATAGCAAGTCTAGTGTTGAGGAGGATGTCAGCCATCCCACCATAGCAAGTCTAGTGTTGAGGAGGATGTCAGCCATTCCACCATAGCAAGTCTAGTGTTGAGGAGGATGTCAGCCATCCCACCATAGCAAGTCTAGTGTTGAGGAGGATGTCAGCCATTCCACCATAGCAAGTCTAGTGTTGAGGAGGATGTCAGCCATCCCACCATAGCAAGTCTAGTGTTGAGGATGTCAGCCATCCCACCATAGCAAGTCTAGTGTTGAGGAGGATGTCAGCCATTCCCACCATAGCAAGTCTAGTGTTGAGGAGGATGCCAGCCATCCCCACCATAGCAAGTCTAGTGTTGAGGAGGATGTCAGCCATCCCACCATAGCAAGTCTAGTGTTGAGGATGTCAGCCATCCCACCATAGCAAGTCTAGTGTTGAGGAGGATGTCAGCCATTCCACCATAGCAAGTCTAGTGTTGAGGAGGATGTCAGCCATCCCACCATAGCAAGTCTAGTGTTGAGGATGTCAGCCATCCCACCATAGCAAGTCTAGTGTTGAGGAGGATGTCAGCCATCCCACCATAGCAAGTCTAGTGTTGAGGAGGATGCCAGCCATCCCACCATAGCAAGTCTAGTGTTGAGGATGATGTCAGAGTTCCCACCATAGCAAGTCTAGTGTTGAGGAGGATGTCAGCCATTCCACCATAGCAAGTCTAGTGTTGAGAAGGATGTCAGCCATCCCACCATAGCAAGTCTAGTGTTGAGGATGATGTCAGAGTTCCCACCATAGCAAGTCTAGTGTTGAGGATGATGTCAGAGTTCCCACCATAGCAAGTCTAGTGTTGAGAAGGATGTCAGCCATCCCACCATAGCAAGTCTAGTGTTGAGGATGATGTCAGAGTTCCCACCATAGCAAGTCTAGTGTTGAGGATGATGTCAGAGTTCCCAGCATAGCAAGTCTAGTGTTGAGAAGGATGTCAGCCATCCCACCATAGCAAGTCTAGTGTTGAGGAGGATGTCAGCCATTCCACCATAGCAAGTCTAGTGTTGAGGAGGATGTCAGCCATCCCACCATAGCAAGTCTAGTGTTGAGGAGGATGTCAGCCATTCCACCATAGCAAGTCTAGTGTTGAGGAGGATGTCAGAGATTCCACCATAGCAAGTCTAGTGTTGAGGAGGATGTCAGCCATTCCACCATAGCAAGTCTAGTGTTGAGGAGGATGCCAGCCATCCCACCATAGCAAGTCTAGTGTTGAGGATGATGTCAGAGTTCCCACCATAGCAAGTCTAGTGTTGAGGATGATGTCAGAGTTCCCACCATAGCAAGTCTAGTGTTGAGGAGGATGCCAGCCATCCCACCATAGCAAGTCTAGTGTTGAGAAGGATGTCAGCCATCCCACCATAGCAAGTCTAGTGTTGAGGAGGATGTCAGCCATCCCACCATAGCAAGTCTAGTGTTGAGGAGGATGCCAGCCATCCCACCATAGCAAGTCTAGTGTTGAGGAGGATGTCAGCCATCCCACCATAGCAAGTCTAGTGTTGAGAAGGATGCCAGCCATCCCACCATAGCAAGTCTAGTGTTGAGAAGGATGCCAGCCATCCCACCATAGCAAGTCTAGTGTTGAGGATGATGTCAGAGTTCCCACCATAGCAAGTCTAGTGTTGAGGAGGATGCCAGCCATCCCACCATAGCAAGTCTAGTGTTGAGGATGATGTCAGAGTTCCCACCATAGCAAGTCTAGTGTTGAGGAGGATGTCAGCCATTCCACCATAGCAAGTCTAGTGTTGAGGAGGATGTCAGCCATCCCAGCATAGCAAGTCTAGTGTTGAGGATGATGTCAGAGTTCCCACCATAGCAAGTCTAGTGTTGAGGAGGATGTCAGCCATCCCACCATAGCAAGTCTAGTGTTGAGGAGGATGCCAGCCATCCCACCATAGCAAATCTAGTGTTGAGGAGGATGTCAGCCATCCCACCATAGCAAGTCTAGTGTTGAGGAGGATGTCAGCCATCCCACCATAGCAAGTCTAGTGTTGAGGAGGATGTCAGCCATCCCACCATAGCAAGTCTAGTGTTGAGGAGGATGTCAGCCATTCCACCATAGCAAGTCTAGTGTTGAGGATGCCAGCCATCCCACCATAGCAAGTCTAGTGTTGAGGAGGATGTCAGCCATTCCACCATAGCAAGTCTAGTGTTGAGGATGTCAGCCATTCCACCATAGCAAGTCTAGTGTTGAGGAGGATGCCAGCCATCCCACCATAGCAAGTCTAGTGTTGAGGATGATGTCAGAGTTCCCAGACCATAGCAAGTCTAGTGTTGAGGAGGATGTCAGCCATTCCACCATAGCAAGTCTAGTGTTGAGGAGGATGTCAGCCATTCCACCATAGCAAGTCTAGTGTTTGAGGAGGATGTCAGCCATTCCACCATAGCAAGTCTAGTGTTGAGGAGGATGTCAGCCATCCACCATAGCAAGTCTAGTGTTGAGGAGGATGTCAGCCATCCCACCATAGCAAGTCTAGTGTTGAGGATGCCAGCCATTCCACCATAGCAAGTCTAGTGTTGAGGAGGATGTCAGAGTTCCCACCATAGCAAGTCTAGTGTTGAGGAGGATGTCAGCCATTCCACCATAGCAAGTCTAGTGTTGAGGATGCCAGCCATTCCACCATAGCAAGTCTAGTGTTGAGGAGGATGTCAGCCATTCCACCATAGCAAGTCTAGTGTTGAGGAGGATGTCAGCCATCCCACCATAGCAAGTCTAGTGTTGAGGAGGATGTCAGAGTTCCCACCATAGCAAGTCTAGTGTTGAGGATGCCAGCCATTCCACCATAGCAAGTCTAGTGTTGAGGAGGATGTCAGAGTTCCCACCATAGCAAGTCTAGTGTTGAGGAGGATGTCAGCCATCCCACCATAGCAAGTCTAGTGTTGAGGATGCCAGCCATCCCACCATAGCAAGTCTAGTGTTGAGGAGGATGTCAGCCATTCCACCATAGCAAGTCTAGTGTTGAGGAGGATGCCAGCCATTCCACCATAGCAAGTCTAGTGTTGAGGAGGATGCCAGCCATCCCACCATAGCAAGTCTAGTGTTGAGGAGGATGCCAGCCATTCCACCATAGCAAGTCTAGTGTTGAGGAGGATGTCAGCCATTCCACCATAGCAAGTCTAGTGTTGAGGAGGATGTCAGCCATTCCACCATAGCAAGTCTAGTGTTGAGGAGGATGCCAGCCATCCCACCATGGTCAATCTGTCAGATGTTTATTGGTGATCCTGATTTCGGTAAACCTCCTGAGTTGACCTCTCCTTTGAAAACCCCAAAGGTGAGTGAGTTTGTAGGACAGCTGAAGGAAGAGAGGGACCCTACAGTTGACACTTCCATGTCTAGGAAACAGCTGATTGCTGAACAGAGTACAGACGTTTCCCTCTCCCCTCTTTCTGCTGAGATGCGTCCAGAGGAGGAGTTTTATGAAGTTTGTGTGGGTTGAAAGTGACATGAGGAATACATTCGTGTGGGTTAAATCCAATTTAAATTCAGGCTAACAAAACAAAATGTGGAAAATGTGAAGTGGTGTGAATACTTTGTGAAGGCACTGTATGTAAGACTGCTGTTCGTTGACTACAGCTCAGCATTCAACACCATAGTCCCTCCAAGCTCACCCTAGTCCCCTCCAAGCTCATGGACTTCCTGATGGGCCGCCTCCAGGCAGTGAGGGTAGGCATCACCACATCCGCCACACTGATCCTCAACACGGGGGCCCCTCAGGGGTGCGTGCTTAGTCCCCTCCTGTACTCCCTGTTCGCCCACGACTGAGTGGCCACACATGACTCCAACACCATCATCAAGTTTGCTGATGACACAACGGTGGTAGGACTGATCACAGACGACTTTGAATCTGCGTATTTCTCCAGATCTCAGCTGTCCTGAGTCTGCACAGAACTGCCAGGACCTAGGATCAATGGAGACACTCAAGTTTTTTAATCCTGTATCCCTTGACACATTCATGAAAATAGTCATGGCCTCTAAACCTTCAAGCTGCATACTGGACCCTATTCCAACTAAACTACTGAAAGAGCTACTTCCTGTGCTTGGCCCTCCTATGTTGAACATAATAAATGTCTCCCTATCCACTGGATGTGAACCAAACTCACTAAAAGTGGCAGTAATATAGCCTCTCTTGAAAAAGCCAAACCTTGACCCAGAAAATGTAAAAAACTATTGGCCTATATCGAATCTCCCATTCCTCTCAAACATTGTAGAAAAAGCTGTTGCGCAGCAACTCACTGCCTTCCTGAAGACAGAAAATGTATACGAAACGCTTCAGTCTGGTTTTAGACCCCATCATAGCACTGAGACCGCACTCGTGAATGTAGTAAATTACCTTTTAATGGCGTCAGACCAAGGCTCTGCATCTGTCCTCGTGCTCCTAGACCTTAGTGCTGCTTTACAAGCGCCGTGCTCTACCAGCTGAGCTACAGAGTACCTGTACACAGCCCATCTGTAATTAGCCCACCCAACTACCTCATCCCTATATTGACGAACATATTAGAATATTTCAAGGACAGCTTTTTTCCATCTTCGTAACATCGCAAAAAATGATGCAGAAAAGCTCATCCATGCTTTTGTCACTTCTAGATTAGACTACTGCAATGCTCTACTCTCCGGATACCCGGAGAGTACTAAATAAAATAAACTAGAACCTAGCACTGGAGTGATCATATTACTCCAGTGCTAGCCTCTTTCCACTGGCTTCCTGTTAAGGCTAGGGCTGATTTCAAGGTTTTACTGCTAACCTACAAAGCATTACATGGGCTTGCTCCTACCTATCTCTCCGATTTGGTCCTGCCATACATACCCACCCGTACGCTACGGTCACAAGACGCAGGCCTCCTTATTGGCCCTAGAATTTCTAAGCAAACAGCTGGAGGCAGGACTTTCTCCTATAGAGCTCCATTTTTATGGAATGGTCTGCCTATCCATGTGAGAGACGCAGACTCAGTCTCGACCTTTAAGTCTTTACTGAATTCAGTAGGTCCTATGATTGAGTGTAGTCTGGCCCAGGGGTGCGAAGGAGAACGGAAAGGCACTGGAGCGACAAACCGCCCTTGCTGTCTCTGCCTGGCCGGCTCCCCTCCCCTCTCTCCACTGGGATTCTCTGCCTCTGACCCTGTTACGGGGGCTGAGTCACTGGCTTACTGGTGCTCTTCCATGCCGTCCCTAGGAGGGTGCATCACTTGAGTGGGTTGAGCCACTGACGTGATCTTCCTGTCCGGTTTGTCGCCCCCTCGGGCTCGTGCAGTGGAGGAGATCTTTGTGGGCTATACTGAGCCTTGTCTCAGGGTAGTAGGTTGGTGGTCTGTTGATATCCCTCTGGTGGTGTGGGGGCTGTGCTTTGGCAAAGTGGGTGGGGTTATATCCTGCCTGGTTGGCCCTGTCCGGGGGTATCGTCACATTGTCTCCCGACCCCCCGTCTCAGCCTCCAGTATCTATGCTGCAATAGTCTATGTGCCGGGGGGCTAGGGTCAGTCTGTTTATATCTGGTGTTTATTCTCCTGTCTTATCCGGTGTCCTGTGTGAATTTAAGTATGCTCCCTCTAATTCTCTCTCTCTCCCTCTCTCCCTCTCTCCCTCCCCTCCCAGAGGACCTGAGCCCTAGGACCATGCCTCAGGACTACCTGGCCTGATGACTCCTGGCTGTCCCCAGTCCACCTGGTTGTGCTGCTGCTCCAGTTTCATCTCTTCTGCTTGCAGCTATGGAACCCTGACCTGTTCACTGGACGTGCTACCTTGTCCCAGACCTGCTGTTTTCAACTCTCTCTCTCTACCGCACCTGCTATTTCAACCTCTAAATGCCCGGCTATGAAAAGCCAAGTGACATTTGCTCCTGATGTACTGACCTGTTGCAACCTCTACAACCACTGTGATTATTATTTGACCCTGCTGGTCATCTATGAACGTTTGAACATCTTGGAGAAAAATCTGGCCTTAATGTTATAATCTCCACCCGGCACAGCCAGAAGGGGACTGGCCACCCCTCAGAGCCTGGTTCCTCTCTACCCAGCACAGCCAGAAGGGGACTGGCCACCCCTCAGAGTCTGGTTCCTCTCTACCCAGTACAGCCAGAAGGGGACTGGCCACCCCTCAGAGCCTGGTTCCTCTCTACCCAGTACAGCCAGAAGAGGACTGGCCACCCCTCAGAGCCTGGTTCCTCTGGTCTACCCAGTACAGCCAGTAGAGGACTGGCCACCCCTCAGAGCCTGGTTCCTCTCTACCCAGCACAGCCAGAAGGGGACTGGCCACCCCTCAGAGCCTGGTTCCTCTCTACCCAGTACAGCCAGAAGAGGACTGGCCACCCCTCAGAGCCTGGTTCCTCTGGTCTACCCAGTACAGCCAGTAGAGGACTGGCCACCCCTCAGAGCCTGGTTCCTCTCCACCCAGTACAGCCAGTAGAGGACTGGCCACCCCTCAGAGCCTGGTTCCTCTCTACCCAGTACAGCCAGAAGAGGACTGGCCACCCCTCAGAGCCTGGTTCCTCTCTACCCAGTACAGCCAGTAGAGGACTGGCCACCCCTCAGAGCCTGGTTCTCTCTCTACCCAGTACAGCCAGTAGAGGACTGGTCACCCCTCAGAGCCTGGTTCCTCTCTACCCAGTACAGCCAGTAGAGGACTGGCCACCCCTCAGAGCCTGGTTCCTCTCTACCCAGTACAGCCAGAAGAGGACTGGCCACCCCTCAGAGCCTGGTTCCTCTCTACCCAGTACAGCCAGTAGAGGACTGGCCAGCCCCCCTCAGAGCCTGGTTCCTCTCTACCCAGTACAGCCAGTAGAGGACTGGCCACCCCTCAGAGCCTGGTTCCTCTCTACCCAGTACAGCCAGAATGGGGACTGGCCCCACCCCTCAGAGCCTGGTTCCTCTCTAGCCCAGTACAGCCAGTAGAGGACTGGTCAGCCCCCCTCAGAGCCTGGTTCCTCTCTACCCAGTACAGCCAGTAGAGGACTGACCACCCCTCAGAGCCTGGTTCCTCTCTACCCAGTACAGCCAGAAGAGGACTGGCCACCCCTCAGAGCCTGGTTCCTCTCTACCCAGAATACAGCCAGTAGAGGACGGTTGGCCACCCCTCAGAGCCTGGTTCCTCTCTAGACCAGTACAGCCAGTAGAGGACTGGCCACCCCTCAGAGCCTGGCTTCCTCTCTACCCAGTACAGCCAGAAGCTGGGACTGGCCACCCCTCAGAGCCTGGTTCCTCTCTACCCAGTACAGCCAGTAGAGGACTGGCCACCCCTCAGAGCCTGGTTCCTCTCTACCCAGTACAGCCAGTAGAGGACTGGCCACCCCCTCAGGAGCCTGGTTCCTCTCTACCCAGTACAGCCAGAAGAGGAGACTGGCCACCCCTCAGAGCCTCTGGTTCCTCTCTACCCAGTACAGCCAGTAGAGGACTGGCCACCCCTCAGAGACCAGCCTGGTTCCTCTCTACCCAGTACAGCCAGTAGAGGACTGGTCACCCCTCAGAGCCTGGTTCCTCTCTAGGTTTCTTCCTAGGCTTCCTGCCTTTCTAGGGAGTTTTTCCTAGCCACCGTGCTTCTACATCTGCATTGCTGCTGCTCCAGGGGTTTTAGGCTGGGTTGAGCCTGTATAAGGACTGCCAGACATCGGCTGATGTAAAAGGGGCTTTATAAATAAAATATGATTGATTGATTGATAGATAGATATTCACCACAGCACCATGTGGATGACAGCCCCAGCATCATATTCACCACAGCACCATGTGGATGACAGCCCCAGCATCATATTCACCACAGCACCATGTGGATGACAGAACCCCAGCATCATATTCACCACAGCACCATGTGGATGACAGCCCCAGCATCATATTCACCACAGCACCATGTGGATGACAGCCCCAGCATCATATTCACCACAGCACCATGTGGATGACAGCCCCAGCATCATATTCACCACAGCACCATGTGGATGACAGCCCCAGCATCATATTCACCACAGCACCATGTGGATGACCGCCCCAGCGATCATATTCACCACAGCACCATGTGGATGACAGCCCCAGCATCATATTCACCACAGCACCATGTGGATGACCGCCCCAGCATCATATTCACCACAGCACCATGTGGATGACAGCCCCAGCATCATATTCACCACAGACCAGCACCATGTGGATGACAGCCCCAGCATCATATTCACCACAGCACCATGTGGATGACAGCCCCAGCATCATATTCACCACAGCACCATGTGGATGACAGCCCCAGCATCATATTCACCACAGCACCATGTGGATGACAGCCCCAGCATCATATTCACCACAGCACCATGTGGATGACAGTCATGGAGGTATGTAGTACATTCACTTAGCCCAGATGAGACTATGCTTATCTTTCCTGTTTTGCACAGAAGGAAGACAGAGACCTGAGGGAAGAAGTTAAGGTGCTAAAGAGTGGGCAAGCAGGTGAGGTTTCTAAAGGTCCGGGTGGTATCGGACGCTTGAGATGAATAACAAGATGAATACCTTGTTAGCCTATCAACAGGCCAATGGGTCGGTTGGAGATTTGTCCTTGCCTGATCTCAATCTCCCGATGGGGGACCGGCGAGGCCTGGAGCTGCTGGACGACCAGGCTGAGCCAGGACACCGAGCTCCAGGAGACCAGGCTGAGCCAGAACACAGAGCTCCAGGAGACCAGGCTGAGCCAGAACACCGAGCTCCAGGAGACCAGGCTGAGCCAGGACACCGAGCTGCTGGACGACCAGGCTGAGCCAGAACACAGAGCTCCAGGAGACCAGGCTGAGCCAGAACACCAAGCTCCAGGAGACCAGGCTGAGCCAGAACACCGAGCTCCAGGAGACCAGGCTGAGCCAGGACACCGAGCTGCTGGACGACCAGGCTGAGCCAGAACACCGAGCTCCAGGAGACCAGGCTGAGCCAGAACACCGAGCTCCAGGAGACCAGGCTGAGCCAGAACACCGAGCTCCAGGAGACCAGGCTGAGCCAGAACACCGAGCTCCAGGAGACCAGGCTGAGCCAGAACACAGAGCTCCAGGAGACCAGGCTGAGCCAGAACACCGAGCTCCAGGAGACCAGGCTGAGCCAGAACACCGAGCTCCAGGAGACCAGGCTGAGCCAGAACACCGAGCTCCAGGAGACCAGGCTGAGCCAGAACACCGAGCTCCAGGAGACCAGGCTGAGCCAGAACACCGAGCTCCAGGAGACCAGGCTGAGCCAGAACACCGAGCTCCAGGAGACCAGGCTGAGCCAGAACACAGAGCTCCAGGAGACCAGGCTGGCTGAGCCAGAACACAGAACACCGAGCTCCAGGAGACCAGGCTGAGCCAGAACACCGAGCTCCAGGAGACCAGGCTGAGCCAGAACACCGAGCTCCAGGAGACCAGGCTGAGCCAGAACACAGAGCTCCAGGAGACCAGGCTGAGCCAGAACACCGAGCTCCAGGAGACCAGGCTGAGCCAGGACACCGAGCTCCAGGAGACCAGGCTGAGCCAGGACACCGAGCTCCAGGAGACTCTTGGAAGTGTGCTCAGAATTTTATATAGTCATTGCTTTTCCGGGAAGGAGCAAGAGACATTCAACTTTGACCCTGTTGTTGCGACCGTTGTAACCTGACGTGACCGCAGCATGTTCTAAATTCCTCCCCTCAGAATATTAACATAAGGCATTTATATTACATGTAAATACTTATTGGAAATTTGACATTTGCCTTTACACTGTCACATTTACATTTAAGTCATTTAGCAGACGCTCTTATCCCGAGCGACTTACAGTTAGTGAATACATATTTTTTTATACTGGCCCCCCGTGGGAATCGAACCCACAACCCTGGCGTTGCAAACGCCATGCTCTATCAACTCTGTCCCTGCCGGCCATTCCCTCCCCTACCCTGGACGACGCTGGGCCAATTGTGCGCCGGCCATGAGTCTCCCGGTCGCGGCCGGCTGCGACAGAGCCTGGATTCGAACCAGGATCTCTAGTGGCACAGCTAGCACTGCGATGCGGCGCCTTAGACCACTGCACCACTCAGTCACAAATGTATACTGAGCAAAAATATAAAACGCAACATGGAACAATTTCAACGATTTTACTGACTTACAGTTCATGTAAGGAAATCAGTCAATTGAAATAAATAAATTAGGCCCTAATCTATGGATTTCACATGACTGGGCAGGGGCGCAGCCAATCAGAATGAGTTTTTCCCCACAAAAAGGCTTTATTACAGACAGAAATACTCCTCACTTTCATCAGCTGTCCGGGTGGCTGGTCTCAGACGATCCAGCAGGCGAAGAAGCCGGATGTGGAGGTCCTGGGCTGGCGTGGTGACACGTGGTCTGCGGTTGTGAGGCCGGTTGGACGTACTGCCAAATTCTCTAAAACTATGTTGGAGGCGGCTTATGGCAGAGAAATTAACATTCAATTCTCTGGCAACAACTCTGGTGGACATTTCTGCAGTCAGCATGCCAATTGCACGCTCCCTCAAAACTTGAGACATCTGTGGCATTGTGTTGTGTGACAAAACTGTACATTTTAGAGTGGCCTTTTATTGTCCCCAGCACAAGGTGCAGATAATTGAATGTTCATTTATCTACCATAAGCTGCCTCCAACGTCGTTTTAGAGAATTTGGCAGTACATCCAACCGGCCTCACAACCGCAGACCACGTGTAACCACGCCAGCCCAGGACCTCCACATCCGGCTTCATCACCTGTGGGAGCGTCAGAGAGGGGGAGGGTGCTGAGGAGTGTTCTGTCTGTAATAAAGCCCTTTTGTGGGGAAAAACTCATTCTGACTGGCTCGTTGTGGCTCCCAAGTGGGTGGACCTATGCCCTCTTAGGCCCACCGATGGCTGCGCCCCTGCCCAGTCATGTGAAATCCATAGATTAGGGCCTAATTTATTTATTTCAATTGACTGATTTCCTTATATGATCTGTAACTCAACAAAATTGTTGAAATTGTTGCATGTTGAGTTTATATTTTTGCTCAGTATAGATGCCTATAGGCTATTTTAGTTTTAACTTATTTTTTTGATCTTTATGTTTCTGTACTTGATTTAATATAGTCTTCTTTTTTATTTTTAGTAAATTTACAATGTCACTTTGATTCCTTTACTATGTCACTTTTGTTGCCATTTCACTGTGTGAGAAGCCTGTCATAAAAAAATCAATATTGATTGGACTATTTATTTTTTGTCACCTCTTGATCCAGGGAACCAGGACTGGACCTCATTATGTGATATTTTTCACCCACACACGCATAATAACTTACAGTACTGGTAAATAATCACCAACCGTTTTTCAAATGGACATGGCATCAAATGTATGTTAAATAATAGAAATCGATCAAAACAAGTGGCGACAGGGAGTAGGCACGCCGCTGGCTTGACGCTGAAAACGCGTCTTGCCTCCAACTGGCAGCTGTAGTGTAGAAGGCAAGGGCTGGTGGGCTGCGTGAGGAAAACGGCACCTGAATGGCAGGAGCATGGCTGCCGCTTGACAAAGCGTCATATCACCCAGTGAATGAGGCAACTGGCAAAAAACCTCTGGAGGGACGCAGGCCTCCCGATTGCTAACTGGGTAGAGGTGACAGATGTGACATGACATACCCAGAGTAACCCAGCTTCCAGCCTCCATCTTCCTGAGGTTGGTCAGCACACAGGGGTCTCTGAAGAAACTCTGACACACACAGACACACACACACACGCACACACAGAGTTACTATTGGCCCTTTACAATGTGCAGTGCCTGGAAATGTGTGTGTGTGTGTGTGTGTGTGTACGTTAACTCACCAGTGTAAAGTCGTGGCTGTTGTATGGGTAGAAGGTCTGGTCAAAGCTGAAGGCCTGGGCTGAGATACGTCCTAGCATGGACCTGACACCCACACGAATCCATTAGCTGGTTTCACTAGAACTCTGACACACTGATATAGCTAGCTAGTTTGTCTGTCTACATAGCTGGTCGGCTAACGTTAGTAACAGTAGCTAGCTATGGTGCTGTTGATAACTATAGCTATAAACATTGACAAATAAATGACACAAAACCATAACATCTATAACGTCACCATTTCATGAGGAGTTGTAGTGTGCTTCTGTCCTGAAGGAATGGGAATGTCTTGGTCGGGAGGAGGTTGAAGGAAAACTTCGTCTCAAACGGGCTACTCTTAGATGCCATGTCCACCGTCGGGTTGTTGATGTCTATTGGTCACCATGGCGACGGACCCACTCGTCAAATAGTCTACTGCAGGGTGCGTTCCCACATTCACTCTGGAGCCACTCGTCAACCTGCAGGGTGCGTTCCCACATTCACTCTGGAGCCACTCGTCAACCTGCAGGGTGCGTTCCCACATTCACTCTGGAGCCACTCGTCAACCTGCAGGGTGCGTTCCCACATTCACTCTGGAGCCACTCGTCAAACTGCAGGGTGCGTTCCCACATTCACTCTGGAGCCACTCGTCAACCTGCAGGGTGCGTTCCTACATTCACTCTGGAGCCACAGGTCGCGCTGCGCATTCATACATTCAGAGCATCCGTTTGTAAATTCAGAGCATCCGTTTGTAAATTCAGAGCATCCGTTTGTAAATTCAGAGCATCCGTTTGTAAATTCAGAGCATCCGTTTGTAAATTCAGAGCATCCGTTTGTAAATTCAGAGCATTTCGCTCTCAGCACACTGGATAGGGTTGATCCGAGCGTTCTGACCTCACATCAGCAGTCAAGCGCCCAAGCTAATTGGCTAACGTTGGCTAGCTTGCTAGCTACTTTCAGACACAAATGAGAGAACACTTAACCCTGTAACTCTGAGATTAACGTGTAAATCTCTCTCGGACAAGGTGATTTATCAATATATTCGCCTGTATTTGCTTGTAATTGCGGCGCCCTCTACATTGATAAGCCTATTCTTTTCCATGTTAGAGCCCTATTGGACAGGTATTACTAGAGAGGTTGGTTTTGTAATTATTATCCAAGCATGTGCATTATTCCAGAGGACGATTCACACAGGATTAGTTGTTCCAAACTGCCCCCTGTAATACTTATTTTTTTCAAATTTAATTGACCCTCATGAATCTTATGATGGAAGCCTGGAGGTTTTTACTGTCAATGTTTTACATTTTAGTCATTTAGCAGACGCTCTTATCCAGAGCGACTTACAGTTAGTGAGTGCATACATTTTTCATACTGTAGGCGTGAAGTATTTCAACATCATGTCTAGACCATAATAGGCTACCCTGATAACTCGTGATCGGCTGCCAAATGTATAGGTCTCCCCATAATATTTAAATTGATGAAGTGTGATCAAAATCATTATTTTAGCAATCCATCCCATGGTAGACGTCGTTCCTAATAACAATGCCTCCTATACCTTTTAAAATATTTTATTTTTTATTATTTATTTTTTGGGGAGGGAAATGGATCAGCTAATATTGCAGATAGATTGTATCTTCTATCAATGTAATTGTCTGCATCACTTCCAATCCCCCATGTTTTTTTTTGTTTTTTTTTTTGTGTTTTTTTTAAATATATATACTCCCTTTATTATTTTTCAACCCCACCATCCTTTCCCTACTTGGAGTAAATTAGTGAACAACAACGCCCAGGCCTCTACTTCCGGTCTATACTTACTATCTACACCTTATGGACAGAGTTAATTTTACAATAATTATATATATATATATTTTATTTTTTTTTTTTTATTGCTCCTGAACTTCTTCTACTCTCAACCTCTCCGATCATTTTCATGATGTCCATCCGGTTTGCTTCTATATGCCATATCTTTCTAACTGTGCTCTTTCTTTTTTTTTTATTTTTCCCAAAGGATACATTCCTATATACAGGTATTATTTAAACAGGTGGGGCTTAAATGTCTATTAGGTGGTGAGTGACTCGCTGTCCTGGCGTCGTGAGTTATTTGTTCCACCATTGGGTCCCAGAGCTTCGAACTCTTTTGATACCTCTGAGCGGGATCTATGCTTCTTAGACAGGGGGCCCTCCATGGATGAACGCAATTTCTCGTTTGGGTGTAGGGACTATATTTCCGACCGTACTGAGATGTTTTTCCCAACTGTTCTGCAAACCATGGTCTTGTAAACTCATTGCTTCAACTACAGAGTTGTGAAGGACAGGGGGTAAACATTGAGAGAACTAAAAGTATGTACCAACACCAGATTATTGATTGATGTGACTATGACTTTTCAGATCACCCAGTAATGCTATCTGCAAGGTTAGTTCCAGGTAAATATTGCAATCCTTTAGCCATTCCTGGACCTGTGTCCAAAAACAAGCTACAAATGGACAGTACCAAAACAAATGATCTAATGATTCTGTCTCTTCACAGCAAAATCTGCAGAGCTGGGAAGATTGTATCCCCCATATAAATAACATTCTGAAAAAGCCTCCTATACCTGCTGATTTGAGCTGCTGAACTGTATTTGCACTTAATTGGGTTTAGCAGGGATCAAATCAAATTTAATTGGTCACATACACATATTTAGCAGATGTTATTGCAGCTGTAGCGAAATGCTTGTGTTCCTAGCTCCAACAGTGCAGTAGTATCTAACAATTCACAACAATACACACAAATCTAAAAGTAAAAGAATGGAATTAAGAAATATATAAACATAAATGTGGAGCTATATACAGGGAGTACCAGTACCAGATCAATGTGGAGCTATATACAGGGAGTACCAGTACCAGATATCAATGTGGAGCTATATACAGGAAGTACCATTACCAGATCAATGTGGAGCTATATACAGGGAGTACCATTACCAGATCAATGTTCAGAGGTACGAAGTATTTGAGGTAGATGTGTACATGAAGGCAGGGTAAAGTGACTAGGCATCAGGGATAGATAATAATAAGGTATTTGAGGTAGATATGTACATGAAGGCAGGGTACGGACACGGTGCCCAAGTGACTAGGCATCAGGATAGATAATAATAAGGATTTGAGGTAGATATGTACATGAAGGCAGGGTAAAGTGACTAGGCATCAGGATAGATAATAATAAGGTATTTGAGGTAGATATGTACATGAAGGCAGGGTAAAGTGACTAGGCATCAGGATAGATAATAATAAGGTATTTGATGGTAGATGTGTACATGAAGGCAGGGTAAAGTGACTAGGCATCAGGATAGATAAATAATACGGTATTTTGAGGTAGATGTGTACATGAAGGCAGGGTAAAGTGACTAGGCATCAGGATAGATAATAATAAGGTATTTGAGGTAGATATGTACATGAAGGCAGGGTAAAGTGACTAGGCATCAGGATAGATAATAATAAGGTATTTGAGGTAGATATGTACATGAAGGCAGGGTAAAGTGACTAGGCATCAGGATAGATAATAATAAGGTATTTGAGGTAGATATGTACATGAAGGCAGGGTAAAGTGACTAGGCATCAGGATAGATAATAATAAGAGTAAAATAAAGAACAGAGTAGCAGCAGCAAATGATGTGTGTAAAAGTGTGTGTGTCTTCAGAAAGTATTCTTGCCCTTGACTTATTCCACGTTTTGTTGTTACAGCCTGAATTCAAAATGGATTACAGAAATACAGAAATGTCTCATTTATATAAATATTCACACCCCTGAGTCAATACTTTGTAGAAGCACCTTTGGCAGTAATTACAGCTGTGAGTCTTTCTGGGTAAGTCTCTAAGAGCTTTCCACACCTGGATTGTGCAACATTTGCCCATTATTCTTTTCAAAATTCTTTAAGCTCTGTCAAATATGTTGTTGATCATTGTTAAACAACCATTTTCAGGCCTTGCCATAGATTTTCAAGTAGATTTAAGTCAAAACTGTAACTCGACCACTCAGAAACATTCACTGTCTTCTTGGTAAGCAACTCCTGTGTAGATTTGGTGTTTTAGGTTATTGTCCTGCTGAAAGGTGAATTCATCTCCCAGTGTCTGGTGAAAAGCAGACTGAACCAGGTTTTCCTCTAGGATTTTGCCTGTGCTTAGCTCCATTCCATTCATTTTTTTATCCTGAAAAACACCCCAGTCCTTAACGACATCAAGCATACCCATAACATGATGCAGCCACCACTATGCTTAAAAATATAAAGAGTGGTACTCTCACACATACAATTTATCTGTGTTCCGTCTGGCCCGGCGGCCTTGGGAGTGTTGACCTGTTTAAAGTTTCACTCACAGCGGCCACGGAGAGAGAGATCACACAGTCATCCGGAACAATGTGCTTTCACGCAAGACTCAGTTCATTTATGTGGTTTGGGAGTTCTGCGTCATGGCTGGGTTTCCCTGGGTAATCCGTCATCTTCTGCAAGCCCTGCCACATACGACGAGCGTCGTAGCCGGTGTAATAGGATTCCACCTTCCTCCTATATGTTCCTTTTAGCATGTTTGATATCTTGTTGGAGGTCGTAGCTGGCTTTCTTGTCTGCGTCTGTGTCTGTTCATTGCAAGCGGTAGCTCGAACCTTTAGACCAGGGCAGATATTGCCAGTAATCCATGGTTTTTGGGTTGGATACGTTCGTCACTGTGAGGACAAACGTCGACTAAGGCCCGTGACTGATGTGGCAAACATGACAGTTCTATAGAGAGCCAGTGTGTGTGTTTGTATCTCTCTCACACGGAGCATGCAGATGTTATATTTCAGAGGGAGCCGTGTGTAACAGAATCCAGATTTTGGAGCCTCCGGGCGCCAGGACTTAAACATTCCTCTGACTGACCAGAGCCATAAACATCATGATAAATCCATAGGTGCTCATGCTAACAGATGGTAACAATAGGGTGCCATTTGAGACTGAAGCCTGGATCCAGCTGGGTCCTTTCTGGAATGGGTCTGAAGCCTGGATCCAGCTGGGTCCTTACTGGAATGGGTCTGAAGCCTGGATCCAGCTGGGTCCTTACTGGAATGGGTCTGAAGCCTGGATCCAGCTGGGTCCTTACTGGAATGGGTCTGAAGCCTGGATCCAGCTGGGTCCTTACTGGAATGGGTCTGAAGCCTGGATCCAGCTGGGTCCTTACTGGAATGGGTCTGAAGCCTGGATCCAGCTGGGTCCTTTCTGGAATGGGTCTGAAGCCTGGATCCAGCTGGGTCCTTACTGGAATGGGTCTGAAGCCTGGATCCAGCTGGGTCCTTACTGAAATGGGTCTGCTCTGACAGAACTACACACACACAGAGCCCATCGTTATTCTACAGGGAGAGAAGTGCAGTCTCATTTCCTTTAGATGGAACTGTCTTATTAACCGAGTAATGAGACTGGTTGCTAAACACACTGCCCATAGAGGTCTGCTCAGAGCAGAGACTGATTTAACTGTCTTATTAACCCAGTAATGAGACTGGTTGCTAAACACACTGGCCATAGAGGGCTGCTCAGTGCAGAGACTGATTTAACTGTCTTATTAACCCAGTGTCCCTCTACCCTCATACACACAGGAATGTATACAAGCTTACACACACACGCACACACTCCCTCTATTCTGTTTCCTACCTCAGTATGAAGTGTCCCATTTCCCCGAGACATCTGGTTCTGATGTGGAGAGCAGTACACTGCCTCACAGCTGCTAAACCACACCACACAATATATATAGAGAGAGAAAGAGAGAGACACAGAGAGAGAGAGAGAGAGAGAGAGAGAGAGAGAGAGAGAGAGAGAGAGAGAGAGAGAGAGAGAGAGAGAGAGAGAGAGAGAGAGAGAGAGAGAGAGAGAGAGAGAGAGAGAGAGAGAGCTAGAGAGAGAGTTCTGTGTTCACAAACAGACCAGCCCCAGGCCAGCAACACAATTATGAGAAAGCAAAAAGATAACTTTTTGAAACACTGGAATGAATCAACCGAATTAGAATGCCCTTAACAGAGAGAGAGAGAGAGAGAGAGAGAGGGGGGGGGGGAGGAGAGAGGGTGATGTTAAATTGTGAGAGGTGGTTCAGCTGTTCAGTAGATCAGTTCCTGGTTCGACTCTACACACACACAGAGACAGAGGGACGGACCGAAACACACCCATCCACGGATTGACACACCGACACACAGGCTGACGGAACAAAACACACTCCCACAGGCTGAGGGAGGAACAGACTATCCAGCAGACATGATGTGGCTGGTAGCAGCTCTGGTCTTTCTGGCCCCTCACCTCCCTGAATCATTCAACATCTCAGCGGTAAGTACAATAGGGACATTGTCCCTAAACAAGTTTGTTTCAAACCTGATGTCATTATGTACTGGTGTTTCTAAATCTGTTTGTTTCACACCTGATGTCATTATGTACTGGTGTTTCTACATCTGTTTGTTTCAAACCTGATGTCATCATGTACTGCGGTGTTTCTAAACCTGTTTGTTTAAAACCTGATGTCATCATGTACTGCAGTGTTTCTAAATCTGTTTGTTTCTAACCTGATGTCATTATGTACTGCAGTGTTTCTAAATATGTTTGTTTCAAACCTGATGTCATTATGTACTGCAGTGTTTCTAAACCTGTTTGTTTCAAACCTGATGTCATCATGTACTGCATTGTTTCTAAACCTGTTTGTTTCAAACCTGATGTCATCATGTACTGCAGTGTTTCTACATCTGTTTGTTTCTAACCTGATGTCATTATGTACTGCAGTGTTTCTAAACCTGTTTGTTTCAAACCTGATGTCATCATGTACTGCAGTGTTTCTAAACCTGTTTGTTTCAAACCTGATGTCATCATGTACTGCAGTGTTTTCTAAATCTGTTTGTTTTCAAACCTGATGTCATAATGTACTGCAGTATTTCTAAATCTGTTTGTTTCTAACCTGATGTCATCATGTACTGCAGTGTTCCTAAACCTGTTTGTTTAAAACCATATGTCATTATGTACAGCAGTGTTTCTGAACCTGTTTGTTTTAAACTTGACGTCATCATGTACTGCAGTGTTTCTAAACATGTTTGTTTCAAACCTGATGTCATTATGTACTGCAGTGTTTCTAAACCTGTTGTTTCAAACCTGATGTCATCATGTACTGCATTGTTTCTAAACCTGTTTGTTTCAAACCTGATGTCATTATGTACAGTAGTGTTTCTAAACTGGTTTGTTTCAAACCTGACATCATTATGTACTGCAGTGTTTCTAAACCTGTTTGTTTCAAAGCTGATGTCATCATGTACTGCAGTGTTCCTAAACCTGTTTGTTTAAAACCTGATGTAATGATGTACTGCAGTGTTTCTGAACCTGTTTGTTTAAAACCTGATGTAATGATGTACTGCAGTGTTTCTGAACCTGTTTGTTTCAAACCTGATGTCATGATGTACTGCAGTGTTTCTAAACCTGTTTGTTTCAAACCTGACGTCATCATGTGCTGCAGTGTTTCTAAACCTGTTTGTTTCAAACCTGATGCCATCATGTACTGCAGTTTCTCTCTGGTCTCTGATCTCTGGTCTCTCTCTGGTCTCTGATCTCTAAGGACTCTCTCAGGTCTATAATAATAATAATAATATGCCATTTAGCAGACGCTTTTATCCAAAGCGACTTACAGTCATGCGTGCATACATTTTTACTTATGGGTGGTCCCGGGGATCGAACCCACTACCTTGGCGTTACAAGCGCCGTGCTCTACCAGCTGAGCTACAGAGGACTCGCTGGTCTATTTATTTCTCTGGTCCCCCTGGTCCTCTTGGTCTATGGTCTCTGATCTCTCTTTTCTCTGGTCTCTGTAGTCTCTGGTTTCTCTGGTCTCCGGTCTCTCTGGTATGGTCTTTCTGGAATCTGGTCTCTGGTCTCTCTGGTCTCTCTGGTCTCTGGTCTCTCTGGTTGCTGGTCTCTCTGGTCTTTGGTCTATCTCATTTCTGATCTCTCTGGTCTCCTGGTCACTCTCTGGTTTCTGGTCTTTCTAGAAGAATGTTATCTGGTCTCTCTGGTCTCTTATCTCTCCTCTCTCTGGACTCTGGTCTCTGGTCTCTCTGGTCTCTTATCTCTCCTCTCTCTGGACTCTGGTCTCTGGTCTCTCTGGTCTCTTATCTCTCCTCTCTCTGGACTCTGGTCTCTCTAGTCTCTGTTCTCTCTGGTCTCTCTTGTCTCTGGTGTCTCTGGTCTCTGGTCTCTCTGGTCTCTTATCTTTCCTCTCTCTGGTCTCTCTGATCTCGCTGGTCTCTGGTCTCTCTAGTCTCTGGTGTCTCTGGTCTCTGGTCTCTCTGGTCTCTTATCTTTCCACTCTCTGGTCTCTCTGGTCTCTCTGGTCATTCTGGTGTCTCTGGTCTCTGGTCTCTTTGGTCTCCCTAATATTTTTGGTCTCTCTGGAATATGGTGTCTGGTCTCTCTTTTCTCTGGTCTGTAGTATTTGGTCTCTTTGGTCTCTCTGTTATCGCTGGTCTCTGGTTTCTCTGGTCTCTGGTCTCTCTCATCTCTGGTCTCAATGGTGTCTCTCTGGTCTCTTATATCTCCTCTCCCTCTCTGATCTCTCTGGTCTCTGGTCTCTCTGGTGTCTCTTTCCTCTGGCCTCTCTGGTCTCCCTGGTCTCTTTGGTCTCTCTGGAATCTGGTGTCTGGTCTTTCTTCTCTCTGGTCTCTCTGCTCTCTCTGCTCTCTGTTATCTGGTCTCTTTGGTCTCTCTGATCTCTCTGGTCTTTCTGATCTCTGTTCTCTGTACTCTCTGGTCTCTGGTCTCTCTTGTCTCTGGTCTCTGGTCTCTCTGGTCTCACTGGTCTCTGGTCTTTCTGGTCTCTCTGGTCTATGGTCTCTGATCTCTCTTTTCTCTGGTCTTTCTAGTCTCTGTTCTCTCTGTTCACTCTGGTCTCTCTGGTCTCTTGCATCTGATCTCTCTGATCACTCTGGTCTTTCGTCTCTATAGTCGTTGTGGTCTCTGGTCTCTGGTCCCTCTTGTCTCTCTGGCCTCTCTGGTCTTTTGACTCTCTGGTCTCTGGACTCTCTGGTTTGTGGTCTCTCTGGAATCTGGTCTCTGGTCTCTCTGGTTTCTGGTCTCTGGTCTCTCTGGTCTCTGGTCTATCTGGCCTCTCTGGTCTCTGGACTCTCTGGTTTTTGGTCTCTCTGGTCTCTGGTCACTGGTCTGTGTTCTCTCTGGTCTCTGGTCTCTGGATTCTCTGGAATCTTGTCTCTAATCTCTCTGGTCTCTGGTCTCTCTCATCTCTCTGGACTCTGGTATCTTGTCTCTTTTATTTCTGATCTATCTGGTCTCTCCTCACTGGTCTCTCTGGTCTCTGGTCTCTCTGGTCTCTGGTGTATGCTCTTTCCTCTCTCTGGTCTCTTTGGTCTCTGATCTCTCTGATGTCTCTGGTTTCTGGTCTCTCTGGTCACCCTGGTCTCTTTGGTCTCTCTGGTCTCCCTGATATATTTGGTCTCTCTGGAATCTGGTGTCTGGTCTTTCTTGTCTCTGGTCTCTGGTCTCTGGTCTCTCTGGTCTCTCCGTTCGCTCTGGTCTCTCAGATCTCTGGTCTCTCTGGTCTATCTGGTCTCTGTGGTCTCTCTAATCTCCCTGGTCTTTTTCGTTTCTCTGATAACATGTGTCTGATATCTCTTGTCTCTCTGGTCTCTCTGGTCTCTGGTATCTTGTCTCTTTGGTCTCTCTGGTTTCTGGTCTCTCTTGTCTCTCTGGTTTCTCTGTTCTCTGGTCGCTTTTGTCTCTTTTCTCTCTGGTCTCACTTCTCTCTCTGGCCTCTCTGGCCTCTCTGGAATCTGGTCTCTGGTCTCTCTCTCTATAATCTGATCTCTGATCTCTCTGGACTCTGGTCTCTCTGGTCTCTCAATGGTCTCTGGTATCTATAGTTTCTCTCTGGTCTCTGGTCTCTGGTCTCGCTGGTCGCTCTGGTATCTGGTCTGTATGTTCTTTGTGGTATCTGGTCTCTCTGTTATCTAGACTCTCTTCTCTCTGGTCTCTGGTCTTTCTGGTCTCTCTGGACTCTCTGGTTACTGGTCTCTCTGGTCTCGAGACTCTCTTCACTCTGGTCTCTTGTCTTTCTGGTCTCTCTGGTCTCTCTTGTTACTGGTCTCTCTGGTATCTGGTCTGTATGTTCTCTGTGGTATCTGGTCTCTCTGGTCTCTAGACTCTCTTCTCTCTGGTTACTGGTCTCTCTGGTTTCTGGTCTTTCTGGTCTTTCTGGTCTCTCTGGTCTCTCTGGTCTCCGGTATCTCTGGTCTCTGTGGTCTCTCTGGTTACTGGTCTCTCTGGTCTCTGGTCTCTCTTGTCTTTCTGGTCTCTGGTCTACAGTATCTCTGGTCTCTGTAGTCTCTCTGGTTTCTGGTCTGTCTGGTCTCTGATCTCTCTGGTCTCTCTGGTCTCTGATTTGTCTGGTCTCTGGTCTTTCTGGTCCCTTGTCTCTCTGATCTCTGGATTCTCTGGTTCTTGGTCTGTCTGGAATCTGGTCTCTGTCTCTCTGTCTATCTTGTTTTCAGGTTTCTTTCTCTCTCTGGTCTCTTCTGATCTCTGGTCTCTTTATTTCTGTTCTCTCTGGTCTCTCTGGTCTTTGTCTCTCTGGTCTCTGGTCTCTCTGGTCTCCTGTCTCTGGTCTTCCTGGATTCTGGTGTGTCTGGTCTCTGGACTCTGCAATCAGTTCTCTCTGGTTTCTCTGGACTCTGGTCTCTGGTCTCGTTGTTCTCTGATCTATCTGGTCTCTCAACTCAGGACTCTCTGGTCACTGGTGTCTCTAGTCTCTCTGCTTTCTTGTCTCTCTTGTCACTGGTCTCTGCTCTCTGGACTGGTCTCAGGTCTATCTGTTCTCTGATCTATCTGGTCTTCATCTCTTTCTCTCTGGTCTCTTTTTTCTATTTTTTCTTTTTCTCTCTTTTCCTCTGGTCTCTTCTATCTGGTTTCTGGTTTCTCTGGTCTCTCTGTTCTCTCTGGTTTCTTTCTTTTTTCTTTCTCTGGTCTTTCTGGTCTCTCTTTCTTTGGTCTCTCTTGCATTCTTTTGTTTGGTCTCTCTTTTCTCACCGGGTATCCTGTGCTCTCTGGGTCTCTCTTTTCTCTCTTTGTCTCTGGTCACTCTGGTCTCTGGTCTCTCCGGTTTCTGGTTTCTGGTTTCTGGTCTCTTATCTCATTGGTCTCTCTGGTCTCTCTGGTCTGTCTGATTTCTCTAGATTTGGTCTTTTTATGTTTTCTGGTCTCTATGAAATCTGGTCTCTCTGATCTCTGGTCTTTGGTCTCTGTTCTCTTTTTTCTTTTTTTTCCTGGTCTCTCTGGTGTCTTTTCTCCTCTGATTTCTTTCTCTCTGATCTCTGGACTCTCTGGAATCTGGTCTCTGGTCTCTCTTTTCTCTGTTCTCTCTGTCTCTCTCTAGTCTCTCAATGGTATCTGGTATCTCTGGTGTCTGGTCTCTCTGGTCTCTGGTCTTTCTGGTCTCTCTGGTTTCTGTTTTGTCTGGTGTCTGGTCTCTCTGTTCTCTCTGGTCTCTGGCTCTGTTCTTTTCTGGTTTGTTGGTCTGTCTGGTCTCTGGTCTCTCTGGATTTTTTTTTCTCTGATCTCTCTTCTCTCTCTTTTCTCTAGTTTGTCTGGTCTCTTTCTCTTTTTTCTTTTTGTTTTCTCTTCTCTGCTTCTCTGGTCTTTGGTCTTTTCTGGAATATGGTCTCTTTCTCTCTGGTCTATCTGGTCTCTGTTATTTCTGGTCTCTCTGGTCTCTGTTCTCTCTTGTCTCTCTGGTCTCTGGTCACTCTGGTCTCCTGTCTCTGGTCTTCCTGGTTTCTGGTGTGTCTGGTCTCTGGACTCTGGAATCAGCTCTCTCTGGTCTCTCTGGACTCTGGTCTCGTTGTTCTCTGATCTATCTGGTCTCTCATCTCTGGTCTCACGGGTCTCTGTGCTCTCTGGTCTCTCTGGTCTCTTTGGTCTCTCTAGTCTCTTTTGTCTCTCTGGTTTCTGGTCTCTTATCTCATTGTTCTCTCTGGTCTCTCTGGTCTCTCTAGATTATGGTCTATCTGGTCTCTGTTCTCTCTGTTCTCTTTGTCTCTGGTCTCTCTGGTGTCTGGTCTCTCTTGTCTCTGGTCACTCTGGTCTCTGGTCTCTCCTTTTCTGGTTTCTTTTTTTTTCTGGTTTCTTTTGTCTCATTGTCTCTCTCTCTCTCTGTCTTCTGGTCTCAGATTTGCCTCTCTTTTTTTTTTCTCTCTGGTCTTCTATGAAATCTGGTCTCTTTCTCTGATCTATCTTTTCTCTGTTCTCTCTGTTCTCTTTGGTCTCTGGTCTCTCTGGTGTCTGGTCTCTCTGATTTCTGGTCTCTCTGATCTCTGGACTCTCTGGAATCTTGTCTCTGGTCTCTCTTTTCTCTCTCTCTCTCTTCTCTCTCTCTGTCTCTCAATGGTTCTGGTCTGTCTCTTTTTCCTCTGTCTCTCTTTCTCTTTTTTTTTTTGGTCTCTCTTTTTCTGTTTTTGTCTGGTGCTGTCTCTCTGTTCTCTTTGGTCTCTGGCTCTGGTCTTTCTGGTTTCTGGTCTGTCTGGTCTCTGGTCTCTCTGGATGTTGGTCTCTGATCTCTCTGGTCTCTCTGGTCTTCTTTGTTGTCTGGTGTCTTGGTCTCTCTGGTCCCTTGTTTCTCTTCTCTTTCTTCTCTCCCTTTTTTTTCTGTCTGAATATAGTTCTCTGTCTCTCTCTGGTTATCTGGTCTATCTGGTCTCTGTTATTTTTTGGTCTCTCTTTTCTCTTTTCTTTCTTTGTCTCTCTGGTCTTCTGGTCACTCTGGTCTCCTGTCTCTGGTCTTCATTTTCTTCTGTGTTTTGGTCTCTGGACTCTGGAATCAGCTCTCTCTGTCTCTCTGGACTCTTTCTCTTTTTTGTTTCTCTGATCTATCTGGTCTCTCATCTCTGTTCTCTTTTTTCTCTTTGCTCTCTCTTCTCTCTGGTCTCTTTGTTCTTCTTTGTCTTTTTTCTTTTCTTTTCTTTTTTCTATCTCATTGTTCTCTCTGGTTTTCTCTTTTCTCTCTTATTTTCTTTTACCTTTTTCTCTTTGTTCTCTCTGTTCTCTTTTCTTTGTCTCTCTGTGTCTTTTCTCTCTGATCTTGGACTCTCTTTTTTCTTTCTGGTCTCTCTGTTCTCTGTTCTGTTCTCTCTCTCTCTCAGTCTCTTTTATCTCTTTTTTTGGTCTCTCTGGTCTCTGGTCTTTCTGGTCTCTCTTTTTTCTCTTTTCTCTTTTCTTCTTTTCTCTTTTTCTCTCTGGTCTCTGGCTCTTTCTTTTCTTTTTTTTTTTCCTCTGGTCTCTTGTTTTTTTTCTCTCTGTCTTTCTTTTCTCTCTGGTCTCTGGCTCTCTTTGTTTTTTGTTCGATTTGGTTCTTTTCTTCTTTTCTCTCTTTTCTCTTTTCTCTCTTTTCTCTCTGTTTTTGGTAACCTGTCTGCTTCTGTCTTTTTCTTTCTCCGGCCTCTCTCTTTTTTCTTCTTTTTTTTCTCTTTCTCTTTTCTTTTTTGGTCTCTGTTCTCTCTTTCTCTCTGTTTCTCTGGTCTGTCTGATCTCTCTGATCTCTGGTCTGTTCTTTTCTCTTGATCTCTCTTTTCTTCTCTGGTCTCTGGTCTATTGTTTCTTTTCTCTTCCTCTTTCTTGGTCTCTTTTTCTCTGGTTCTGGTCTTTTTTCTTTTTGCCCTTGGTCTCTCTCTTATTTTCTCTTGGTCTCTGGTCTTCTTTCTCTGTTCTCTCTTCCTGTCTGCCTCTTTTTGTTCTTTTCCCTCTTTGTCTCTTTTTCTGGTCTCGTCTCTCTGGTTTTCTCTGGTCTTTTTCTCTCTTCTTTTCTTTTCCTTTCTTGATCTTCTGTTTCACTCTCTTTTCTTTCCTCTGTCACTCTTCCTTTTTCTCTTCTTTTACCTCTGGTGTCTCTCTCTTTTTTTCTGTCCTTCTCTTCTGGTCTCTCTTCTTCTCTTTTTTTTTGTCTCTTTCTCTTTTTCTCTGGTCTTCTTTTGTTCTTGTCTGCTCATCTCTTTTTCTGTTCTTTCTGTCTCTTTGGTCTCTCTAGTCTTTTTTGTCTCTTTTTTTTCTGGTTTCTTTTTCATCTTTTCTTTTTTTCTCTCTTTTTCTTCTGGCCTCTCTAGATTTTGGTATCTCTGGTTTCTATCTCTTTTTTTCTTTTCTCTTTCTCTTTTCTTTTCTTGTTTTTTTCTTCTCTCTTTCTCTTTTATCTCTTCTGGTCTTCTTTTGTCTGGTCTTTTGATTTCTCTCTCTCTCTGATCTCTTGACTCTCTTGAATCTTCACTCTGGTCTCTCTTTTCTCTGTTTCTCCTGTTCTCTCCATTCCTCTCAATGCTTCTCTTGTATCTCTGCCTGTCTGGTCTCTTTATTTTTCTCTTTCTTTCTTGGTCTTTCTTTTTTTCTTTTCTTCTGTCCTCTGGTCTCTGTTCTCTCTTTTTCTGGCTCTGGTTTTCTGGTTTCTCCTTTCTGGTCTCTTTCTCCCTCTTCTTTCTTTCCCCTCTCTTGTCTCTCTGGTCTCTCTGTCTCTGGTTTGTCTTTCTCTCTGCTGTTTTTCTCTTCCCTTTTTTCTCTGATCTCTTGATTTTTTGGTCTTTGGTCTGTCTTTTCTTATGGTCTCTCTGTTTCTCTGGTCTATCTTTTCTTTTCTCTTGTTGCTCTGGTTTGGTCTTTTTTGGTCTCTCTGTCTCTCTTTTTTTTGTTGCTTGTCTCTCTCTCTTCTCTCTTTCTCTGGTCTGTCTTTTTTTTTCCTTTTCCTTTCTTCTCTGTCTCTTTTTCTTTCTAACCTCTCTTTCCTCTTTTCTTTTTCTCTCTGGTTTCTGGTTTGATCTGGTCTCTCTTTTCTTTTTGTCTCTCTTTGTTTCTCTTTTCTGTTTTGTTTCTCTGGTTTTTTTCCTGATTTTTTGGTCTCTGTTTCTTCTCCGGCCTCTCTTTTTTATGGTCTTTTGTTTCCCTTTTCTATGGAATATTTCTTCTGTTCTCTCTGGTTTCTCTTTTCTTTTTCTTTCTCTCTCTTCTCTCTCTGTCTTTTCTTTTTTCTCTCTGGTCTCTCTGGTTTCTTTTCTTTTTTTTCGTTTTTTCTCTTTCTTTTCTTGGTCTTCTCTTTCTTCTTTCGCCTTCTCTATTTCTTTTTTTCTCTCTTTCTTTCTTGTGGTCTTCTCTGCTCTTTTTTCTCTCTGGTCTCTGTTCTTTTTTCTGTCTGTTTTCTCTCTGTTTCTTCTTTTCCCTTTTTTTTTTCTTCCCTTCTCTCTCTCTCTTTTCTCTGGTCTCTTGGTCTTTCTCTTTGGTCTCTCTCTTTCTTCCCTGGATCTTCTTCTCTGATTTCTCTTTTCTCTGGTTCTTGTCTTTCTTTTTCTCTTGCATTTGACTGTTCCTCCTCTTTTCTCTTTCTTCTGTTCTCACTTTTCTCTTTTCTTCTTGGTCTCTTTTGGCTTTCTCTTGTGTCTGGTCGCTCTGGTCTCTGGTTCTTCTCCTCTTTTTGTCTCTCTTTCTGCTTTCTTTTTCTCTTCTGGTTTCTGGTCTTTCTTTTCATTGTCTCTCTGGTTCTCTGTTTCTTTTTTTTTACTCTCTTCTCTTTCTGGTCTCTCTGTTTCTGGTCTTTTTCTGTCTTTTTCTCCTTTCTTTCTGGTCATCTTTCTCTCTTCTTTTTTTTCTCTTGTTTCTCTGGTTTCTTTGTCTGGTCTCTGGATCTTTTTTTTCTTCTGATCCTGGACTCTCTTCTGGTCTCTGGTCTCTTTTTTTCTTTGTTCTCTGTTTTTCTTCTTTCTTTCTTTTTTTTTCTTTTTTCTCTCCTTTTGTTTGGTCTGCTCTGTCTTTTGGTACTTTTTGTCTCTCTGGTTTTTGTTTTTTTCTTGGTTCTGTTCTCTGTTCTCTCTGGTCTCTTGCTCTGGTCTTTCTGGTGCTTGGTTTTCTGTTTTTGGTTTTCTCCTGTTTGTCTCTCTTTCTCTTTTGTTCTTTTGGTCTCTTTTCTTCTGGTTTTTTGTTCTTTCTTTCTGGTTTTTGTTTCTCTCTTTCTGGATTTTCTGGTCTTTGGTCTGTCCTTTCTATGGTCTTTTTTCTCTCTTTTTTCTACTCTTGTTTAAGGTTCTCTGGTCTTTCTCTTCTCTGTTATTTCTGTTTCTCTGTCTCTCTGGTTTTCTGGTCTCTCTCTCTTCTCTCTTTTTCTTGGTCTCTGGTCTCTTTTTCTCCTGTCTCTGGTTCTTCTCTTTTTTTGCTCTGTTGGTCTCTGCTCTCTGAAATTTTTCTCTCTGTCTTCTTTGCTCTGGTCTTTTGGTCTGTTTGTTCTCTGTTCTTTCTGGTCTTTCTCTTCTTTGTACTTTTTCTCTGTGCTCTCTGGTCTCTGGTCTCTCTTTTCTGGTCACTCTTTTGTTCTGGTATCTCTTTTTTTCTTTCTTCTCTCTAGTTTTTTATCTCTCTGGTTTTCTTGGTTTCTTTTATTTTTCTCTCTCGTCTCTTGGTCTTTCTGTTTTCTCTTTTTTTGTCTCTCTTTTTTCTGGTTTTTTGTTTTCTTTTTTTTCTTTCCTCTGGTTCTTTTTGTCCCTGTGTTTTGCTCTGTTTCTTTTTTCTCTGGTCTCTTTTGTTCTTTCCTCTCTTCTTTTCTGGTCTTTCTTTTTTTTTTTCTTTCTTCTTTCTCTTTCTTCTTTTTCTTTTCTCTTCTGGTCTTCTCTCTTTCTCAATTTCCTTCTGGTTTTCTCTGGTTGGTCTCTCTTTTTTCTGTCTTTCTGGTTTGAGGTTTTGTTTTCTGTTTTTTTCTGGTGTCTGGTCTCTCTTTCTTTGGTCTTTCTGGTCTTTCTTTTCTGTTTTGTCTGGTGTTTGGTCTGTCTCTGTTTTTCTCTTTCTTCTGGTTCTGGTCTTTCTGGTTTCTGGTCTGTCTGGTCTCTGGTCTCTTGGATGTTGTTCTCTGATTCTCTGGTCTCTCTTGTCTCTGATTTGTATTCTTCTGGCTCTGGTCCTTTGTCTCTCTGGTCTCTGGATTCTTGTTTCTTTTTTCTGCTCTGGTATCTCTGGTCTCTGGTCTCCTCTGGTCTTCTTTTTTTCAGGTCTCTGGTGACTCTTTTCTTTTTTTTTTCTTTTTTCTTTGGTGTTTTCCTGGTTCTCTGGTCTTCTGTTCTCTTTTTCTCTCTTTCTTTGGTCTCTCTGTTCTCCTTTTCTCTTTCTTCTTCCTTGTTTCTTGTTTTGTCTGGTTCTCTGGACACTGGAATTTTTCTTTTCTGGTCTTCTTCCTTTTCTGGTCTTGTTGTTCTTTTCTTCTTTCTCATCTCTGGTCTCACGGGTCTCTGTCTCTTGGTTTCTCTGGTCTCTCTTGTCTGGTCACTCTGGTCTCTTGGTATTCTTTCTCTCTTTGGTCTTTCTTTTCTCTTTTTTCTCTCTGGTTTTTCTGGTCTTTTATCTCATTCTTCTCTCTCTTCTCTCTTTCTCTTTCTGGGCCTTTTTCTAGATTATGGTCTTTCTGGTCTTTCTGGTCTTTATAAATTTTTTTCTCTCTTGATCTCTGGTCTCTTTCTTTCTGTTTTTTCTGTTCTTTTTGGTCTCTGGTCTCTCTGGTCTGTTTTCATTCTCTCTTTTTTTTCTTCTCCTTTTAATCTCTGGACTCTCTGGAATCTTTCTCTGGTCTTTCTTTTTCTCTTTCTTTTTTTTCTTTTCTAGTTTCTCAATGGTTTCTTTCTCTTTTGTTTTTCCTCTCTGTTCTTTTGGTCTTTCTTCTCTCTTTCTTTTCTGTTTCTTTTTTTCTTTTGTCTTCTCTTGGTCTCTTGGTCTTGGTCTTTCTGGTCTTTTTGGTTTTTTTTTTTTCTTTTTTTTCGGTCTTTCTGTTCTCTTGGTCTCTTTAGTCGTTCTGCTTTTTTTTTTTTTTTTCCGTTTCTGATCTCTCTCTTCTTTCCTTTCTCAGTTTGTTTTTCTCTTGTTTTCTTTCTTTTTCTTTCTGCTTTTTTCTGCTTTTTTCTTCTTTGGTTGTTTTTCTTCTCTTTTCTCTTTGGTTTATCTCTTCTCTGTTTTTTCTTTCTTTCTCATCTTTTTCTCTTTTGGTCTCTTGGTCTCTGGTTCACTTTTTTTTTTCTGTTTCTGGTTTTCTTGGTTTCTGGTTTTTTTTTTTTCTTTTTCTTTTTTTTTTTCTGGTTTTTCTGACTCTGGTCTGTCTTGTTCTCTTTCTATCTTTTCTCTCATCTCTGGTCTATTTTGTCTCTTTTTTTCTTGCTTTTCTGGTTTTTTCTTGGTTTCTCTAGTCTCTTTTTTTTTCTATTTTTTTCTTTTCTTTTTTTCTTTTTTTTCTTTGGTCTTTTGGTCTCTCTAGATTTGGTCTATCTGGTCTCTTTTTCTCTCCTTTTTCTTTTTTTCTTGGTCTCTCTGGTGTCTGGTCCTCTGATCTCTGGACTCTCTGGAATTTTGCTCTGGTTCTTTGTTTTCCCCTTTTCTATCTAGTCTTCTCTAGTCTCTTTCTATTTCTGGTGATTTGCTCTCTCTGGTCTGTTTTTGGTCTCTATGGTTTCTTTTCTCTGGTCTTTCTCTCTGTTCTCTTTTGTTTTTCTGTTTTTCTGTCTGGTCTTTGGTCTCTCTGGTTTTGGTCTCTGGTCTCTCTGGACTCTTTCTCTCTGGTTTCTGGTCTGTTTGGAATTGGTCTTGGTCTGTCTGGTTTCTTTTCTTGATATTTCCTCTCTTTTTTGGCCTGTTCTCTCTTCTCTTTTTCTCTTGGTCTCTCTGGTTTTCTTTTTCTTCTCTGGTTTTTCGTTTTGATTCTCTTATTTCTCCTTTTTTCTCCGGCCTCTCTAGATTATTTTTTCTCTCTTTTTTCTCTTCTTCTTGTCTTATCTCTTTTTCTTTTCTCTCTGGTCTCTTCTTTTCTCTTTCTTCCTTGTCTTTCTTTTTCTCTTCTTGTCTGGTCTCTGATCTCTCTCTTCTCTCTGGTCTGCGGTCTATTTTTTTTTGTCTGTCTGTTTTTCTGGTTCTGGCTCTCTTCTATTTTCTCTCTTTCCTATTTTGTCTCTTGTCCCTCTGGTCTGCTTTTCGCTTTCTCTTTTCCTCTCTGATCTTTTTTCCTGTTTTTCTCTCTGGTCTCTGGTCCCTTTGGTTTTTTCCTCTAGGTTTCCTCTTCTCTTTCTTAATTTTTGTCTCTTTTTGTTTCTTGGTCTTCTCTTGTCTCTGGTCTTTTTCTCTTTTTGATCTTTGGTCTTTCTTTTCTCTTTCTTTTTTTCTCTCTTTCCTTTTGGTCACTTTTCTGTCTGGTGCTTTGTTTCTCCCTTTTCTTGGTCCTCTTTTCTTTTTTTCTCTGGTCCTTTTTTTTTTTTTCTTTTTACTTTTTCTTTCTTTTTGTTTTGGCTTTTCTCTCTTTTTCTTTTCTCTTTCTCTTTTTCTTTCCTTTTTTCTTTTCTTTTCTTCTTTTTCTCTATTCTTTTTTCTTTTTTCTTTTTTGCTCTTTTCTTCTCTTTTTTCTTTTCTTCTTTTTTTCTTTTTCTTTCTTTTTTTCTGGTCTCTTTGTTTTGGTTCTTTTCTCTTTGGTATTTCTTTTGTCTCTTTTTTTCTTTTCTCTCTGGTTTTTTTTTTTTTTTTTTTTTTTTTTTTTTGCCATTTTTCTTTTTTTTTTCCAGAGCATGACTTTTTTTTTCTTGCTAGTTTATTTTTTCTTTTTCTTTTTTTTTTTTTTTTTTTTTTCCTCTCTATGGCGTTTTTTTTTTTTTCTATCAACTGTCTTTTTCCCTTTTTCTTTTCTCCTCCCCTTTTTTTTGGGACGCTGGGCTTTTTTTCTTGTTTCTGAGTTTTTTTTTTGTTTTTTTTCTTTTTTTTTCTTTTTTTTTTTTTTCTTTTTCTTTTTTTTTTTTTCTTCTTTTTTTCTTCCTTAGATTTCCTTCTTTTTTTCACACCTTTTTTTTTTTTTTTGCTTTTTCTCGTCTTTTTCTTTCTTTTTTTTTTTTCTTTTGGGGTTCTCTTTTTTTCTCCTAATTCTTTCTTCTCTTTTTTTTTTTTCTTTTTATTTTTCTTTTTCCTGGTCTTTTGATCTTTTGAGTCTGCTCTCTGTGTTGGTCTTTTCTTTTCTATGTTCCTTTGGTCTCTCTGGATCTCCTGTCTCTATTTTCTTCTGTTCTTTTTTTCTCTGGAATCTGTTCTTTCTCTTTCTTCTATTTTTTTTTTCTGTCTTTTCTCTCTGGTCTTCCTTCCCTCTGTTGTCTCTGGTCTCTCTTTCTCTCTGGTCTTGGTCTTCTTTTCTCTTTATTCTTTCTGCAATCTTGTCTCCTGGTCTCTCTTTGTCCTCTCTGGTACCTTCTGTTTTCTATGTTTCTTTTCTTTCTCTCTGGTCTCTGGTCTGTTCTTTTCTCTTTTCTCTCTGCAATCTTGTTCTGGTTCTCTGGCTTTCTCTGGTCTTCTTGTCCCTCTGGTGTTCTAAGTCTCTTTCTCTCTGGTCTCTTTTTTCTTGTTTTCCGTCTCTCTTGTTCTTTTCTGTCTGGTCTCTTGTCTCTCTTCAGTTCTTTCTCTTTTCTGTTTCTCTCTTGGTTTTCTGTCCCTCTGGGGTCTCTATTTCTCTTTTCTTTTGTCTTTCTGTTTTTTTTTTTTTTTCTATTGTGCTCTCTGGTTCTTTTCTCTCTGGTCTCTTCTGTCTCTTACTCTCTCTGAGATCTGGTCTTTTCTCTTGGGCTCTGTTCTGGTCTTTCTGGTCTCTTCCTGTTTCTCTTTGGTCTCTGCTCTCTGTCTTGGTCATTGTCTGTCCTTCAATTCTCTATACTCTCTAAGGAGTCTCGTGGTCTCTCTAGTATCTGGTCTCTCTGGTCTCTGGTCTCTCTGGTCTCTGTTCTCTCTGGTCTGTCTGGTCTCTTGTCTCTCTGCAATCTTGTCTCTGGTCTCTCTGGTCTCTCTGGTCTCTGGTCTCTCTGGTCTCTCTGGTCTCTGGTCTCTGTGCTCTGGTCTCTGGACTCTGGTCTCTCTGTCTTTAGTCTGCTGTCCTAAGAAGTGTTTTAGACCAGACTAGCACAAAACCTTTACCAGTTCTTCCCTGACTTACCTGGATAAACAAACGTCTCAGCTGTTAGGTCATCATTAGATCCCAGAATAAAAATGGAATAGATACTAGTTTAAACCTAGCGCCATAGATACACTACATTACCAACACAGGATGTGGACACCTGCTCGTCAAAAATCTCATTCCAAAATCATGGGCATTAATATGGAGTTGGTCCCCCCTTTGCTGCTAAACAGCCTCCACTCTTCTGGGAAGGCTTTCCACTAGATGTTGGAACACTGCTGCGGGGACTTGCTTCCATTCAGCCACAAGAGGCATTAGTGAGGTCGGGCACTGATGTTGGGCGATTAGACCTGGCTCGCGCAGTTAGCTTTCCAATTCATCCCAAAGGTGTTCGATGGGGTTGAGGTTGAGGCTCTTTGCAGGCCAGTCAAGTTCTTCCACACCGTTCTCGACAAACAATTTCTGTATGGACCTCACTTTTGTGCACAGGGGCATTGTCATGCTGAAACAAGAAAGGGCCTTTCCCAAACTGTTGCCACAACGTTGGAAGCACAGAATAATCTCGAATGTCATTGAATGCTGTAGCGTTAAGACTTCCCTTCACTGGAACTAAGGAGCCTGAACCATGAAAAGTAGCCGCAGACCATTATTTCTCTTCCACCTAACTTTTACAGTTGGCACTATGCACTCAGGCAGGTAGCGTTCTCCTGGCATCCGCCACAATCCAGATTTGTACGTCGGGAATGCCAATGGTGAAGTGTGATTCATCACTCCAGAGATTGCGTTTCCACTTCTCTACAGTCCAATTGCGGCGAGGCTTTACACCACTTCAGCCGATGCTCTTGGCATTGAGCATGGTGATCTTAGGCTTGTGTGCGGTTGCTCGGCCATGGAAATAACCATTCATCATGAAGCTCCCGACTAACAGTTATTGTGCTGACCCTTGCTTCCAGAGGCAGTTTGGAACTCGGTAGTGAGTGGTTGCAATACGTAGGATAGACAATTTTTTAAATACGCTACCGCGACTTCAAACAATCGGTGGTCCTGATTTTTTCTGTGAGCTGGTGTGGCCCTACCACTTCGCGGCGGAGCCGTTGTTGCTCCTAGACATTGTCACACTTCACAATAACAGCACTTACAGTTGACCAGGGCAGCTCTAGCAGGCAGAAATGTAACGAAACTGGACTTGTTGGAAAGGTGGCATCCTATGGACGGTGGCACATTGAAAGTCACCCAGCTCTTCAGTAAGGCCATTCTTACTGTCAATGTTTGTCTATGGAGATTGCATGGCTGTGTGCTCTATTGTATACACCTGTCAGCAATGTGTGTGTGGCTGAAATAGCCGAATCCACTAATTTCAAGGGGTGTCCACATACTTTTGAATATATTTTAATATTAATATAATAAAATGCCATTTAGCAGACGCTTTTATCCAAAGTGACTTACAGTCATGTGTGCATACATTTTTACGTATGTGGGGTGGTCCCGGGGATCGAACCCACTACCCTGGCGTTACAAGCGCCATGATCTACCAATTGAGCTACAGAGGACCACATTTTGTAGCTAGATTTGGAGATGACTCTTTACCAGAGAGATAGATACTGGTTTACATTTACATTTACATTTGAGTCATTAGCAGACTGCTCTTATCCAGAGCGACTTACTGGTTCAACTGGTCTGAGGAGGCAGCTAGGATAGGTCATTGTTAGAGGACAGGGGTTAGAGGTCACGGGTCAGTGATGCTGTTTGTATTCTGATTGGTCATGACCCAGGAAGCAGCAGCATCACTCTGAAACAATCTGAGACGCTCGCTGAGGATTTCCACCAGAAGCCTCTGTGAGATAAACCGATAAGCCCCTGGGGGTGCGGCATGGGCCGGGAGGCATGTATACCATCCTCTGTGATGTCACCGCCAAGATGCTAAGAGAGGAGAAAACACTCACTGTGTGGTGAGTACTCTTCATCAACATCATCAACATCATCATCATCATCCAACATCATCAACACCATCATATTCACCATCATCATCATCATCATCATCATCATCATATTCACCATTCATCATCATATATCACCAACCATCATGATAATAGTCATTGCCATACAACTCTGTATGTGTGTGTTTGGTGTGTGTGTGGTGTGGTGGTGTTTGCATGTGCGTGCTGTGTGTTCTGGTGTCTGTGTGTTGTGAATGCAGGCCACCTGCAGCAGTCTCTAGTGTCCTATGGGAGGAGCACCAGGAAGCTGATCAGAGATCTGATGGAGGAACAGCAGCGAGCCATGGAGTCCTCACCAGTCAGGTCTGCATGGAGTTCCTTACCAGTCAGGTATGCATGCTGACCGCCGACAGACCTCGGCGCACGCACGCACGCACGCACGCCCGCACGCCCCCCCCCCCCCCCCCCCCTCCCCCACCCCACACCCCCCCCCCACCCCCCAACCCCCCTCCCCCCCCCCCCCACACCCCCCCCCCCTCCACCCCCCCCCCCACCCCCCCCCCCCCACACCCCCCGCCACCACACCACCACCAACCACACCACACCACACCACACCACACCGCACCACACCCACCACCCCACCCACACCCACACCACACCACACACACACCACACCACACCCACACCACACCCCCACCCACCACCACACCAAACACAACACCACCACCACACCACACCACACCACACACACACCACACCCACCACACAACCACACCACACCACACACACACACAACCACACCACACGCACACCACACCACCACACCACACCACACACACACACACCACACCCCACCACACAACAACACCCACACCACACCACACCACACCCCACCACACCACACCACACCACACAAAACCACACACAACAAACACCACACCACACACACCACCCACCACACCCACACCACACACACACCACACCACACCACACCACACCACACACAAACCACACAACACACACACCACACCACACCACACCACACCACACCACACCACACACACACCACACACACACCACACCACACCACACACACACCACACACACCCACACCACACCACACCAACACCCACACACACACACACACACACACCACACGCACACCACACCACACCACTACCACACACACACCCACACCACACCACCACCACAACAAACCCAAGACACACCACCACACCACACCACACCACACACACACCACACCACACCGCACCACACCACACCACACAAACACCACACAAACCACAGACACACACGCGCAAGCACACACCGGCACTGCAAGGTGACAGACTGAGTTTGCGTGTGGTGTGTGTGTGTGTGTGTAGTGTGTGTGTGTGTGTGTGTGTGTGTGTGTGGTGTGTGAGTAGGTGACAGAGAGTGATGACCCAAAGTTCAGACACTGTGTGGAGCTCGGAGGTGCAGAGGAGCAAACACTGGAGATTTACTCAGCCAAGCCTGTCCAAGTCACACGGTTAATAGTCCCCCCATAGTAACACTACCCATGATAAACAGTCCCCATGGTAATGCTCCCCCACGGTAACAGTCCCCATGGTAGCGCTCCCTGTGGTAACAAGTCCTATGGTAATGGAATGCTCCCCGTGATAAAACAGTGCCCCATGGTAATGCTCCCCCATGGTAACAGTCCTCATGAAATTCCATCCGTGGTAACAGTTCCCATAGTAACAAAACACTCCCCGTGGTAACAGTTCCCACAGTAACAAAACACTCCCCACGGTAACGGTCACCATAGTAACACTCATGACATCCTTGCCTGCCAACCCGTTGTTCACTCTACTGCGTCTTGTAAGACTGCTGAAAAACCGTTGTCTGTTTGGTGTTATGCTTGTTGTGTGTCTTGTGTGTGCAGGTCGTTGACTGCAGTGGACATTTAAGGACACTCTGGGCTCTGTCGTTCCTACGATCCCTAGCGGCATCTCTTTATATCTATCCACCACCCTGAGAACACGGAACACTGCCTTTGAGGTAAAACACACACACACATGGCCCAGTGCATCACTGGAGGTGAGCTCCCAGCCATCCCGGATGTACATGCCAGGCGGGTGTCTGAATGGTGAAAAGCATGACAAATGTCCAATGACTCCAGCCACCCGAGACATGACTGTTCTCCTATGGTCCCGTCTGTCAGGCGATACTGCTTAATGACGGCATCAAGGCTCAGACCAAACATACTCCTAAACAGCTTCTGTCCCCTGGCCAAAACATTGTTAAATGGCTAACGGCTACCTGCTCTCCTCCCCTCTCCCACATACTATTCCACACTGACTATTTGCCCACCCACAGGCGGTCTCTACCCACTCAGAACAACGTACGCTGATCGTCTGCTAAAAGGATTATTGTGATTAGATGTATTACTCCATTACACTACGCGTTCATTGGATTATTGATTGCCATTACCATTAGTATCTATCTAATTTATCCTGCTACTTGAGTCACTATTATACTCCTGTCGACTTGTATACAGTGCGGGAAAAAAAGTATTTAGTCAGCCAACAATTGTGCAAGTTCTTCCCACTGAAAAAAGATGAGAGAGGCCTGATATTGTAATTTTCATCATAGGTACACGTCAAAACTATGACAGACAAAATGAGCATTTTTTTTTTTCTCCAGAGAAAATCACATTGTAGGATTTTTTATGAATTTATTTGCAAATATGGTGGAAAATAAGTATTTGGTCAATAACAAAAGTTTCTCAATACTTTGTTATATACCCTTGTGTTGGCAATGACACAGGTCAAACGTTTTCTGTAAGTCTTCACAAGGTTTTCACACACTAGTTGCTAGTATTTTTGGCCCATGCCTCCATGCATCATAGATCCTCCTTAGAGCAGTGATGTTTTGGGGGCTGTCGCTGGGCAACACAGGACTCTTCAACTCCCTCCAAAGATTTGTTCTATGGGGTTGAAGATCCTGGAGACTGGCTAGGCCCTACTCCAGGACCTTTGAAATGTTTCTGTACGGAAGCCACTCCTTCGTTGCAGGCGGCGGTGTGTTTGGGATCATTGTCATGCTGAAAGACCCAGGCCACGGTTTTAATCTTCAATCGCGCCTCTTGCTGATGAAGGAGGGTTTTCACTCAAATCTTCACGATACATGGCCCCACCCCCCATTCATTTTTCCTCTTACACGGGATCAGTCGTCCTGGTCCCTTTGCAGGAAAAAAAGAGCCCCAAAGCATGATGTTTCCACCCCATGCTTCACAGTAGGTATCTTTGGGGGTTTTGTTTCTTTGGATGCAACTCAGCAATTCTTTGTCCTCCAAACCACGAGTGTGAGTTGTAGAACGAGTTTTTACCAAAAAAGTTCTATTTTGGTTTCATCTGACTCATTATGACATTCTCCCTAATCCTCTTCTGGATCATCCAAAGGCACATCTAGCAATACTTCTTCAGACGGGCTCTGGACACTGTACTGGCTTAAGCAGGGGGGACACGTCTCCCTGGCACTGAGTCAATGGCGGCGTAGTGTGTTACTGATGGTAGGCTTTGTTACTTTAGGTCCCAGCTCTCTGCAGGTCATTCACTAGGGTCCCCCCGTGTTGGTTCTGGGATTTTTGCTCACCGTTCTTGTGATCATTTTGACATGACCCCACGGGGGTGAGATCTTGCGGTTTCTTGGAGCCCCAGATCGAGGGAGATTATCAGTGGTCTTGTATGTCTTCCATTCCTAATAATTGTCTACACAGTTAATTTTTCAAACCAAGCTGCTTACCTATTGCAGATTCAGTCTTTCCCAGCCTGGTGCAGGTCTACAATTTTGTTTTCTGGTGTCCTTTGACAGCTCTCTGGTCTTGGCCATAAGTGGAGTTTGGAGTGTGACTGTTTGAGGTTGTGGACAGGTGGTCTTTTATACTGATAAAACAAGTTCAAACAGGTATGTTGCCATTAATACAGGTAACGAGTTTGGAGGACAGAGGAGCCTCTTAAAGAAGAAGAAGTTACAGGTCTGTGAGAGCCAGAAATCTTGCTTGTTTGTAGTGGTGACCCAAATACTTATTTTCCACCATTAATTGCAAATAAATTCATTAAAAATCCTACAATGTGATTTTCTGGATTTATTTATCAATTTGTCTGTCATAGTTGACGTTGTGTACCTAATGATGAAAATTACAGGCCTCTATCATCTTTTAAGTGGGAGAGAACTTGCACAATTGGTGGCTGACTAAATTCTCTTTTTCCCCACTGTATATTACCATAGTATATTACCATTAGTATTGATGTTGGCGATGATTAGGCCTGGCTCGCACTGTCGGCGTTTTTCCAATTCGTTCCGAAAGCTGTGTCGATGGAGTAAGGTCAGGGCTCTGTGCAGGGCCAGTCAAGTTCTTCCACACTGATCTCGTAACCAAACCATTTCTGTCCATGGACCTCGCCTTTGTGCATAGGAGCAATTTCATGCTTGAAACAGGAAAGGGCCCTTCCCAAACTGTTGCACAATGTTGGAAGCACAAGAATCGTTCTAGAATGTCATTGTATGCTGTTTTAGCGTTAAGATTTCCCTTTCACTGGAAACTAAGGGGCCTAGCCCGCCCCGAAACCATGAAAAACAGCCCCAGACCATTATTCCTCCTCCAACAAACTTACAGTAGGCACTATGCAATTGGGGCAGCGTAGGTTATGTAGCGTTCTCCTGGCATCGCCCCAACAAACCCAGATTCGGACTACCAGGTGGTGCAGCGTGATTCATCACTCCAGAGAACACGTTTCACACTGCTCCAGAGTCCAATGGCGGCAGCCGAGCTTACACCACTCAGCCGACAGCTTCCACCGAGTCCAATTAGTGGCGAGCTCCTGCACGAACAGTTATTGGGGCTGACGTTGCTGTTCCAGAGGCAGTTTGGAAACTCGGTACAGTGAGCATGCAACCCCCCGACAACCCCGAAAGACAGACAATTATTTTATGCGCTACAAAGCTCATCTCACTCAAGAGTCCCGTTCTGTGAGCTTGTGTGGCCTACAACTTTGCGGCTTTGAAAGTGGCATCCTATAATGGGTGGTTGCCACGTTTGAAAGTCACTGACCTACTTCAGTAAGGCCATTATATTTGTTTGTCTATGGAAGATTGCATTGGCAATTTCAAGGGCTGTCAACATACTTTGTATATATAGTGCGACCTCAAACCAACTCCAGTACCCCTGTTCATTTGAATAAGGTAGCTGACCTGTATATCCAACCACTCCCAGTAACCCTTCGTTCATGAATAATGGTACTGACCCTAACCTGTATATACAGCGCATTTGGAAAAAGTACTCAGACCCCTTGACTTTTCCACATTTTTGGTTACGTTACCAGCCCTTATTCTACAATGGATTAAATTGTTTGTGTCTCCATCATCAATCTACACACAATACCCATAATGACAAAGCAAAAAAAACAGGTTTTTAGAAACTTTTTGCAAATGTATTCAAAATAAAACGGGAATATCATATTTACATATATATTCAAGACCCCTTTCCTCAGTACTTTGTTGAAAGCACTTTTTGCAGCAGTTTACAACCTCAAAGTTCTTCTTGGGTATGACGAACTACAAGCTTGGCACACCTGTATTTGGGGGAGTTTTCTCCCATTCTTCTCTGCAGATCCTCTCAAGCTCTGTCAGGTATGGATGGGGAGCAAGTTCGCTGGCAGCCCACAAGCATGTATATGTTCAGTCTCTCCAGAGATGTGTAGATTCGGGGGTTCAAGTGCCCCCGTTCAACACGCCGGGGCTCTGGCCGGGCCACTCAAAGGACATTCAGAGACTTGACCTGAAGCCACTCCTGCGTTGTTTGGCTGTGTGCTTAGGGTCATGTCCTGGTCTAGAAGGTCAACCTTCACCCCAGTCTGAGGTCCTGAGTGCTCTGGAGCAGGTTTTTGCATCAAGGATCTCTCTCGTATTTGCTCAGTTCTCATCTTTCCCTCAAATCCTGTAGTAGATTGGTGGGAGTGCCTGCAGAGATGGTTGTCCTTCTGGAAGGTTCCTCCCATCTCCACAGAAGAACTCTGGAGCTATGTAGACGTGTGACCATCGGATTCTTAGTCACCTCCCTGACCAAGGGGCCCCCCCTAGTTCCTCCCCTGATTATTTCAGTTTGGCCCGGCAGCGGCCAGCAGCTCTAGGGGAAGAGTCTTGGTGGTTCCAAACTTTTCCATTTAGAATGATGGAGGGCCACTGTGTTCTTGGGGAAAATTCAATGCTGCAGAAATGTTTGGTACCCTTTCCCCAGATATGTGCCTCGACAACAATATTGTCTCGGAGATCTACGGACAAATTCCTTCGACCTCATGGCTTGGTTGTTGCTCTGACATGCACTGTCAACGTGCGGAGCCTTATATTTAGGGGAAGCAAAAGGCTAGCTTTTCAAACAGAAATTTGCCTTCCGGCTAGCACTAACTCCAAAAAGTTTTGGGACACTGTAAAGTCCATGGAGAAAATAAGAGCAACCTCCTCCCAGCTGCCCACCCACTGCACTGAGGCTAGGAAAATACTGTCACCACCGATAAATCTACATCTAACGGAATTTTCAACAAGCATTTTGCTACGCTGCCATGCTTTCCACCTGGCTACCATTACCCCGCCACCAGCTCTGCACCCTCCGCTGTAAACTGTGTAACTGCCATGCCCCCCCCTCCCAGCTTCTCCTTCACACAAATTCAGACAGCTGATGTTCTGAAAGAGCTGCTAAATGCTGGACCCTTACAAATCATCTGGCTAGACAATCTGCGACCCTTTCTTCTAAAATGAGCCGCCGGAATTGTCGCAAACCCATATTTACTAGCCTGTTCAACCTCTCCTTCGTAACGTCTGAGATCCCCAGTGATGGCAAAGCTGCGCGGTTCATTCCCCTCTTCAAAGGGGGGTGGACACTTTCTAGATGCAAACGGTTACAGAACTACAGTGTATAATACATCCTGCCCTGCCTTTCGACAAGTTTTTGAAAGCCAAGTTAACAAACAGATCACAACCATTCTCGAATCACACCGTACCTTCTCCGTCTATGCAATTCGGTTTCCATGCTGGTCATGGGTGCACCTCAGCCACGCTCAAAGGTCCTAAACGATATTATAACCGCGACGATAATAGACAGTACTGTGCAGCCGTCTTCATCGACCTGGCCAAGGCTTTCGGACTCTGTCAACCAACGCATTTATGGCAGACTAAATAGCCTTGGTTCTCAAATGACTGCCTCGCCTTGGTTCACAACTACTTCTCAGATAGAGTTCAACGGTGTCAAATCGGAGGGCTGTTGTCTGGACCTATGGCAGTCTACTATGGTGGGTGCCACAGGGTCGTTCAATTATTGTGCCGACTCTTTTCTTGTGTCTATCAATGATGTCGCTCCTTGCTGCTGGTGACTCTCAGATCACCTCTACGCAGACGACAAGCATTTTGGATACATATGGCCCTTCATTGGACACTGTGTTAACAAACCTCCAAACGAGCTTCAATGCCATACAACACTCCTATCAGTAGCCTCCAACTGCTCTTAAACACTAGTAAAACTAAATGCATACTCTTCAATCGAACGCTGCTCTGGCACCCGCCCACCCGACTAGAATCACTACTCTGATGGGTCTAACCTAGAGTATATGTGGACAACTACAAATACCTAGGTGTCTTGTTAGACTGTAACACTCTCCTTCCAGACTTCACATTAAGCATCATCCAATCCAAAGTTAAATCTAGAATCGGCTTCCTATTTCGCAACAAAGCCTCCTTCACTCATGCTGCCAAACATGCCCTCGTGTAAAACTGACTATCCTACGATCCTTCACTTCGGCGATGTCATTACAAAATAGCCTCCAACACTCTAACTCAGCAAATTGGATGTAGTCTATCACAGTGCCATCCGTTTTGTCACCAAAAGCCCCATATACTACCCACCCACTGTGACCTGTACGCTCTTAGTTGGCTGGTCCTCACTACATATTCGTTGCCAAACCCACTGGTTCCAGTGCCATCTATAAATCACTGCTAGGCAAATCCCTGCTGTTGTCCTTAGCTCATTGGTTTTTCCCACCATAGCAACACCCACCCGTAGTATGCGACTCGCAGCAGTGTATATCTCATGGTCATCCCCAAAGCCAACACCTTCCTTTGGCCACCATCCTTCCAGTTCTCTGCTGCCAAATGACTGGAACAAAACTGCAAAAATCTCTGAAGCTGGAGACTCTTATCTCCCTCACTCAAACTTTAAGCATCAGTTGTCAGAGCACCTATACGATCACTGCACATGATACACAGCCCATCTGTAATTAGACCACCCAACGAACTCATCCCCATATGTTATTTATTTTGCTAATTGACACCCCCAGTATCTCTATTTGCAATCATCTCTTGCACATCTATCATTCCAGTGTTAATACTAATTGTCATATTTTGCAATATGGCCTTATTTATTGCCTAACTCCATAAACTTGCTTACATTTGCACAACTGTATATAGCTTTCTTTTTTTTCTATTGTGTATTGACTGTATTTTTGTTTTACCCCATATGTAACTCTGTGTTGTGTTGTTTTATCGCACTGCTTTGCTTTATTTAGGCCAGGTCGCAGTTGTAAATGAGAACTTGTTCTCAACTGGCTTACCTGGTAAATAAAGGTTGAAATTTTCAAAATAATGTTCAATCAATTGAATACCACAGGTTGTGATTCCAATCAAGTTGTAGGAAAAACATCTCAAGGATGATCAGTGGAAACAGGATGCCACCTGAACTCAATTTCAAGTCTTATAGTAAAGGGTCTGAATAACTTATGTAAATGTAGGTATTTCTTGTGGTTTTATTTTTAATACATTTGTAAAATTCATAAAAACCTGTTTCGCTTGTCAATATGGGGGTATTGTGAGTAGATGATGAGTAAAACATTTAATTTTAATCCATTTAGAATAAGCGTAACGTAACAAAATGTGGTGTGGAAAAAGTGAATGTGTCTGAATACTTTCCGAATGCACTGTATGATACGCCAGTACCCCTGCACATTCAATAGGTTACTGACGCTGACCTGTATATAGATTGCATTCTTGTGTTTCTAACTCACAGTGTAGTGCCACTTCTGTGGTTTTATTTTTTATTTCATAAAATCACTACATTGTTGGGAAGGAGCGCTCAAGGTAAGAATGTCACTGTACTGTTTTTACAACCTGTTGTATCTTCACGTGATGAATAAACTTTGAATACTTGAAACACCCGGCACACCCTCTCCTCCTCCTAAGGTGTTCTGTGAGACGGACACACCCTCCCCTCCTCCTAGGTGTTTCTGTGAGATGGACACACCCTCTCCCTCCTCCCTAGGTGTTCTGTGAGATGGACACACCCTCTCCCTCTCCCTCAGGACAAACCCTCTGTTCCTCCCTAGTTGTTCTGTGAGATGGACACACCCTCTCCCTCCTCCCTAGGTGTTCTGGTGAGAGGGACACACCCTCTCCCTTCCTCCCTAGGTTTGTTCTGTGAGATGACACACCCTCTCACTCATCCCTCTCCCTCCTTCGCCCTAGGTGTTCTGTGAGATGGGACACACCCTCTCCCTCTTCCCTAGGTGTTCTGTGAGAGGGACACACCCTCTCCTTCCTACTTGGTGTTCCTAGGTGTCCCTCTCCTAGGGTTCTGTGAGATGGACCACACCCTCTCCCGCCTCCTAGTAGTTCGTTAGATGGACACACCTCTCCCTCCTACCATAGGTGTTCTGTGAGATGGACACACCCTCTCCCTCCTCCCTACGGTGTTCTGTGAGATGGACACACCCTCTCCTTCCTCCTTGGTGTTCTGTGAGATGGACACACCCTCTCCCTCCTCCCTAGGTGCTTCTGTGAGATGGACACACCCTTCTCCTTCCTCCTAGGTGTTCTGTCGAGATGGACACACACCTCTCCTTCCTCCCTAGGTTGTCTGTTTTTGAGATGGGAACACCCTCTCCCTCCTCCCTAGGTGTTCTGCTGAGATGGACACACCCTCTCCTTCCCACTCCTTGGTGTTCTGTGAGCATGGAACACCCTCTCCCTCCTCCTAGGGGTTCTGTGAGATGGACACACCCTCTCCCTCCTCTCTTGGTGTTCTGTGAGATGGACACCCCTCTAGCTCCTCCTAGGTGTTCCTTGTGAGATGGAACACACCTCTCTCCTCCTCCTTGGTGTTCTGTGAGATGGACACACCCTCTCCCTCCTCCTAGGTGTTCTGTGAGATGGACACACCCTCTCCCTCCTTCCTATGGGGGTTCTGTGAGATGGACACACCCTCTCCCTCCTCCCTTGGTGTTTTCTGTGAGATGGACACACCCTCTCTCTCCTCTAGGTCGTTCGGTGAGATGGACACACCGTCTCCCTCCTCCTTGGTGTTCCGTGAGATGGACACACCCTCCCTCCTCCCTAGGTGTGAGATGGAACACACTCTCCCTCGTCCCTTGGTGAGTGGACACGTACACTCTCCCTCCTCCTCTAGGTGTTCTGTGAGATGGACACACCCTCTCCCTCCTTCGAGGTGTTCTGTGGAGACTGGACAAACCCCTCTCCCTTCCTCCTAGGTGTTCTGTGAGATGGACACACCCTCTCCTTCCTCCCTTGGTGTTCTGGTGAGATGGACACCACTCCTCTCCCTCCTCCCTAGGTGTTCTGTGAGAGGGGACACACCTCTCCCTCCTCCCTTGGTGTTCTGTGGAGAGGACACACCTCTCCCTCCTCCTAGGTGTTCTGTGAGATGGACACACCCTCTCCCTCCTTCTAGGTGTTCTGTGAGATGGACACACCCTCTCCCTCCTCCCTGGGTGTTCTGTGAGATGGACACACCCATCCTCTCCTGGTGTCTGTGAGAATGGACACCCCCTCCCCTCTCAGGTGTTTCTGTGAGATGGAGACACCTCTCCGTACTCGCATTGGTGTTCTGCTGATGATGGACACATAAACCCTACCTCCCTCTCCACGTGTGTTCTGTGAGATGGACACACCCTCTCCCTTTCCTCCCCTTGGTGTTCCTGTGAGATGGACACACCCTCTCCCTCCTCCCTAGGTGTTCTGTGAGATGGACACACCCCTCCTCCTCCCTAGGTGTTCTGATGAGATGGACACACCCTCTCCCTCCTCCTTGGTGTTCTGTGAGATGGACACACCCTCTCCCGCCGACCTAGGTGTCTCTGTGCAGATGGAGGAACCCCTCTCCATCATTCCTAGGTGTTCTGTGAGGATTGGACACACCTCCTCCCTCCTCTAGGTTGTTCTGTGAGATGGACACACCTTCTCCCTCCTCCCTTGGCTGTTGAGTGAGATGGACACACCACTCCTCCTCCATAGGTGTTCTGTGAGATGGAGACACCCCTCTCCCTCCTCCTATAGGTGTTCTGTGAGATGGACACACCTCTCCCTACTCCCTTGGTGTTCTGTGAAGATGGACACACCCTCTCCCTCCTCCTAGGTGTTCTGTGAGTGATGGACACACCCCTGCTGCCCTCCTCCCTGGTGTTCTGTGAGATGGACACACCCTCTCCTCCTCCTAGGTGTTCTGTGAGTCTTATGACACACCCTCTCGCTCCTCTCTAGGGGTGTCTGTGAGAGGACACACCCTCTCCCTCCTCCCTTGGTGTTCTGTGAGATGGACACACCCTCTCCCTTCCTCCCTAGGTGTTCTGGGAGATGGACACAACCTCTCCCTCCATCCTTGGTGTTCTGTGAGATGGACACACCCTCTACCTCATCCTAGGTGTTCTGATGAATGGACACAACCCTCTCCCTCCTCCTTGCTGTTCTCTGTGAGATGGACACAAAATCTCCCGCCGCCTAGGTGTTCTGTGAGAGGAAACAACCCTCTCAATCTATCCCCTAGGGCTTCTCGGTGCGATGGACACACCCTCTCCCCCTCCCATAGGTTTTCTGTGAGATGGACACACCCTCTCCCTCTCCCTAGGTGTTCTGTTGAGATGGACACACCCTCTCCCTCCTCCCAGGTGTTCTGTGAGAGACACACCCTCTCCTCCTCCCTAGGTGTTCGGGAGATGGGAAACCCTTCCTCCTCCCTATGTTTTGTTAGAGGGTTATTGGGTGGGGGCTGGACGGGGATGCAGAGGAGGCGAGGGAAAGACGACTTCGGGCGGCCCCGGGGAAAACTACACAGACGGCTTTGGACACCTGAGGTAACCTGTGTGGTCTGGTGTGGTGGTGAGTGTGTGTGTGTGTGTTGGGGGTGAGAGAGAGAGAGAGTCCATGATCTTTGGGGTGACATTTTCTAGCAGTAAACCTCTCATTCGTACAAAAATCGAGTCCTCACTTGTCTGCTGCTGGGCTGCTCGTTTTGTTTGGTGTGTAAAAAAGATTGGTTAAAATAAATGCTAGCTATGTTTTTTTCTTTTAGTTTGCATTTAACAATTATTGATTTTATTTAAGATTTACAGGGTTTATTTTATTTTTGCTAGTTTTGGGCTACAGACTATTCAAGTATAACAGTTTGGACACGAAAACAAGATAACAGGGGCTACAGACTACAGACTAAGACTACAGAAAAATACAGAAAAACCGACTATATCTACAGTATAGATGCAGGAGATTTCGAAAACAGTTCAGATCAACCAAACTTTTTTTATTGTGCTTAAAAGGGGGAATTGCACTTCCCTTTTGGACTTTTTGGAAATAATATAAGTGCATTGGAAAGTATTAGACACTTTTTTTTCCACATTTTTTTACGTTACAGCCCTATTTCTAAATTGATTAATTTAAAAAATACACCATA
>CM072227.1:59182610-59229892 GCA_036851935.1 Coregonus suidteri | reverse complement strand
CCCCGGAAACCACTGGGGCCGAACACCGAGTGCGGGAGACCAGCTGAGCCAGAACACCGAGCTGCTGGAGACCAGCTGAGCCAGAACACCGAGCTGCTGGAGACCAGCTGAGCCGAACACCGAGCTCCAGGAGACCAGGCTGAGCCAGAACACCGAGCTCCAGGAGACCAGGCTGAGCCAGAAAACACGAGCTCCAGGAGACCAGGCTCAGCCAGAACACCGAGCTGCTGGAGACCAGGCTGAGCCAAAACCCACCGAGCTCCAGGAGACCAGGCTGAGCCAGAACACCGAGCTCCAGGAGACCGGCTGAGCCAGAAAAAACCGAGCTCCAGGAGACCAGGCTGAGCCAGAACCCCGAGCCCCAGGAGACCAGGCTGAGCCAGAACCCCGAGCTCCAGGAGACCAGGCTGTGCCAGAACACCGAGCTCCGGAGACCAGGCTGAGCCAGAACCCCGAGCTGCTGGAGACAGGCTGAGCCAGAACACCGAGCTCCGGGAGACCAGGCTGAGCCAGAACACCGAGCTGCTGGAACCAGCTGAGCCAGGACACCGAGCTCCAGGAGACCAGGCTGAGCCAAAACACCGAGCTCCAGGAGACCAGGCTGAGCCAGAACACCGAGCCCCAGGAGACCAGGCTGAGCAGAAACCCGAGCTCCGGGAGACCAGGTGAGCCAGAACACCGAGCTCCAGGAGACCAGGCTGAGCCAGAACACCGAGCTCCAGGAGACCAGGTGGCCAGAACACCGAGCTGCTGGAGACCAGGCTGAGCCAGAAACCGAGCTGCTGGGGACCAGGCTGAGCCAGAAACCGAGCTCCAGGAGACTCTTGGAAGTGTGCTCAGAATTTTATATAGTCATTGCTTTTCCGGGAAGGAGCAAGAGAACATTCAACTTTGACCCTGTTGTTGTGACCTGACGTGCCCGCAGCATGTTCTAAATTCCTCCCCTCAGAATATTAACATAAGGCTTTTATATTACATGTAAATACTTATTGGGAAAATTTTACATTGCCTTTACACGCACATTTACATTTAAGTCCCTTTAGCAGACGCTCTTATCCCGAGCGACTTACAGTTAGTGAATACTTTTTTTTTTATACTGGCCCCCCGTGGGAATCGAACCCACAACCCTGGCGTTGCAAACGCATGCTCTATCACTCTGTCCCTGCCGGCCATTCCCTCCCCTACCCCGGACAACGCTGGGCCAATTGTGCGCCGGCCCATGAGTCTCCCGGTCGCGGGCCCGGGTGCGACCCGAGCCTGGATTCGAACCAGGATCTCTAGTGGACAGCTAGCACTGCGATGCGGCGCCTTAGACCACTGCGCCACTCAGTCACAATGTATACTGAGCAAAAATATAAACGCAACATGGAACAATTTCAACGATTTTACTGACTTACAGTTCATGTAAGGAATCGTTCAATTGAAAAATAAATTAGGCCCTAATCTAGGCTTTCACATGACTGGGCAGGAGCGTAGCCATGGGTGGGCCTAGGGAGGGCATAGGCCCACCACTGGGGAGCCAGGCCCAGCCAATCAGAATGAGTTTTTTCCACAAAAAGCTTATTACAGGACAGACATACTCCTCAATTATCAAGCTGTCCGTGTGGCTGGTCTCAGAGAATCCAGCAGAGCGAGGAAGCCGGATGTGGAGGTCTGGGCTGGCGTTGGTGACACGTATGGTCTGAGGTTGTGAGGCGGTTGGACATACATGCAAATTCTCTAAAAACTAGTTGGAGGCGGCTTAAGGGCAGAGAAAGTAACATTCAATTCTCTTGCAACAACTCTGGTGGACATTCCTGCAGTCAGCATGCCAATTGCACGCTCCCTCAAAAACTTGAGAAATCTGTGCATTGTGTTGTGTGACAAAAAATGTACATTTTAGAGTGGCCTTTATGTCCCCAGCACAAGGTGGAGAGACTTGAATGTTCATTCATCTACCATAAGTGCCTTTCCAACGTTCGTTTTAGAGAAATTTGGCAGTAAATCCACCCGGCTCACAACCGCAGACCACGTGTAACCACGCCCAGCCAAGGACTCCACATACAGGGCTTCATCACCTGTGGGGAGCGTCAGAGAGGGGGAGGGTGCTGGGAGTGTTCTGTCTGTAATAAAGCCCTTTTGTGGGGAAAAAAACTCATTCTGACTGGCTCGTTTGTGGCTCCAAGTGGGGGGGACCTATGCACTCTTAGTCCCACCGATGGCTCGCCCCTGCCCAGTAATGTGAAACCATAGATTAGGGCCTAATGAATTTATTCAATTGACTGATTTTCCTTATTATGATCTGTTTAACTCAACCAAATGTTGAAATTGTGCATGTTGAGTTTATATTTTTGCCAGTATAGATGCCTTAGGCTATTTAGTTATTACTCATGTTTGATCTTTTATGTTCCTGTACTTGATTTAATATAGTCTTAATTTTATTTTAGTAAATTTACAATGTCACTTTGATTCCTTTACTATGTCACTTTGTTGCCATTCACTGTGTGAGAAGGCCTGTCATAAAAAATCAATATTGATTGGGTACTATTTATTTTTGTGTCACCTCTGATCCAGGGAACAAGGACCTCATTATTGATATTTAGCATCACAACACGCATAATAACATAACCCAGTTTTAACTGGTAAACAATCACCAACAGTTTTTCCAAATGGACATGCATCAATGTATGTTAAAATAATAGAAAATCGATCAAAACAAGTGGCGGACAGGGAGTAGCACGCGCTGGCTTGACGCTGAAAACGCGTCTTGCCTCCAACTGGCAGCTGTACGTGTAGAAGGCAGGCTGGGGCTGGCGTGAGGAAAAACGGCACCTGAATGGCAGGAGCAGGCTGCCGCTGACAAAGCGTAATTCGGCCCAGTGAATGAGGCAACTGGCAAAAAAACCTCTGGAGGGACGCAGGCCTCCGATTGCTAACTGGGTAGATGTGACAGATGTGACAGACATTACCCAGAGTAACCCAGCTTCCAGCCTCCATCTTCCTGAGGTTGGTCAGCACACAGGGGTCTCGAGAAAACTCTGACACACAAAGACACACACACACCCCCACGCACCACACAGAGTTACTATTTGGCCCTTTACAATGTGCAGTGCCTGGAAAATGGTGTGTGTGATGTGTGTGTGTGTACGATTACTCACCAGTTAAAGGTCGTGGGCTGTTTTGTATGGGTAGGTAGAAGGTTCTGGTCAAAGCTGAAGGCCTGGGGCGAGATACGTCCTAGCATGGGACCTGACACCAACGAAACCATTAGCTAGTTTCACTAGAACTCTGACACACTGATATAGCTGAGCTAGTTTGTCTGTTAAACATAGCTGGTCGGTAACGTTAGTAACAGTAGGAGCTTGGTGCTGTTCATAAACTATAGCTATAAACATTGACAAATAAAATGACACAAAAACCATAACATTATTAACGTCACCATTTTCATGAGGAGTTGTAGGTGGTTCTGTCCTGAAGGAATGGGAAGTCTGGTCGGGAGGAGGTGAAGGAAAACTTCGTCTCAAACGGGCTACTCTTAGATGCATGTCCACCGTCGGGTTGTTGATGTCTATTTGTCACATGGGACGGACCCACTCGTCAAACTTGCAGGGTGCGTTCCCAACATTCCACTACTGGAGGCACCGTCAACCTGCAGGGTGCGTTCTCCCACATTCACTCTGGAGCCACAGGTGCAACTGCAGGGTGCGTTCCACATCACTCTGGATCCACTCGTCACCTGCAGGGTGCGTTCCCACATTCACTATGGACCCAATCGTTCAACTGCAGGTGCGTTCCCACATTCACTCTGGCAGCCACTCGTCAACCTGCAGGGGGCGTTCCCACATTCACTCTGGAGCCACTCGTCAAAACTGCAGGGTGCGTTCCCACATTCACTCTGGAGCCACTCGTCAACCTGCAGGGTGCGTTACCAATTTCACTCTGGAGCCACAGGTCGCGCCTGCGCATTCATAACGTCAAGAGCATCCGTTTGTAAATTTCAGAAGACATCCGTTTGTAAAATTCAGGAGCATCCGTTTGCTAAATTCAGAGCATCCGTTGTTAAATTCAGAGCATTTCGCTCTCAGCACCAACTGGATTAGGGTTGACCGAGGCGGTCTGACCTCACATCAGCAGTCAAGCGCCCAAGCTAATTGGCTAACGTTGGCTAAGCTTGCTAGCTACTTCCGGACACAAATGAGAGAACACTTAACCCTGTAAATCTGAGATTAACGTGTAAATCTCTCTCGGGACAAGGTGATTTATCAATATATTCGCCTGTATTTGATGTAATTGCGGCGCCCTCTACTGATAAGCCTATCTTTTCCATCGTTAGAGCCCTATTGGACAGGTATTACGTAGAGAACGTTGGTTTGTAATTAATTATCCAAAGCATGTGCATTATTCCAGAGACGATTCACACAGGATTAGTTGTTCCAAACTGCCCCCTGGTAATACTAATTTTTCTAATTAATTGGGACTCTCATGGACTCTTTGATGCAAAGCCTGGAGGTTTTTACTGTAAAATGTTTTACATTTTAGGCATTTTAGCAGACGCTCTTATCCAGAGCGACTACAGTAGTGAGTGCATACATTTTGTCATTACTGTAGGCGTGAAGTATTTCAACATCAGTCGAGACCATAATAGGCTACCCTGATAACCTCGTGATCGGCTGCCCAAATGTATAGGTCTCCCCAATATTTTAAATTGATGAAGGTGCTCAAAAATCATTATTTTAGCAATCCATTCCATGGTAGACGGTCGTTCTTAATAACAATGCATCTATACTTTTTTAAAATATTTTTAATTTTTTATTTATTATTTATTTATTTTTGGGGGGGAATTGGATCAGCTAATATTGCAGATAGATTGTAATCTTCGATCATGTTAATTGTTCTGCTCACATTCAATTCCCCCATGTTTTTTTTTGTTTTTTTTTTGTGTTTGTTTTTAAATATAAGATACTCACTTTATTACTTTAACCCCACCATCCTTTCCCTCCTTGGAGTAAATTAGTGAACAACATGCCCAGGCCTCTACTCCTGGTCTATACTTCCTATCTACACCTTATGGACGAGTTAATGTTACAATAAATTATATATATATATTTTTATTTATTTTATTTTTTATTGCTCTGAACTTCTTTACTCTCAACCTCTTCCGACTCATTTTTCATGGTGCATCCGGTTTGCTTCTATATGCCATATCTTTCTAACTGTGCTCTTTCTTTATTTTTTTTATTTTTTTGGGGAAGGATACTTTATTCCTATCCCAGGTATTCTTTAAAAGAGGTGGGGTTTCAAATGTCTCCGGAAGGGGGTGAGTGACTCGCTGTCTGGCGTCTGTGAGGGAGCTTGTTTCCACCATGGGGTTGCCAGAGCAGCGAACAGTTTTGACTGGCTCGGGAGCGGAGAGTGCTTCGCAGAGGTAGGGGGGCCAGCGGCAGAGGTGGATTGAACGCCAATGCCCTCGTTTGGGTGTAGGGGGACTGATCAGAGCCGAAGGTACGGAGGTTGGCCGTACCCTCACTGCTCCCATATGCAAGCACCATGGTCTTGTACGGATGCGAGCTTCAATGGAAGCCAGTTGGGAGTGTGCGGAGGGAGGTGGGTGACGTGAGAGAACTTGGAAGGTTGAAACACCAGGGACAATTGGGCGTGACTATGACTTTTCAGATCACCCAGTAATGCTATCTGCAAGGTTAGTTCCAGGTAATATGCAATCCTTTAGCCATTCCTGGACCCGTGTCCAAAAACAAGCTACAAATGGACAGAACCACAACAAATGATCTAATGATTCTGTCTCTTCACAGCAAAATCTGCAGAGCTGGAAGATTGTATCCCCCATATAAAATAACATTCTGAAAAAGCCTCTATACTGCCTGATTTGAAGCTGCTGAAACTGTATTTGCACTTAATTGGGTTTAGCAGGGATCAAATCAAATTTAATTGGTCACATACACATATTTAGCAGATGTTTTGCAGATGTAGCGAAATGCTTGTGTCTAGCTCCACACAGGCAGTAGTATCTAAACAATTGCACAACAATAACCACAAATCTCTAAAGTAAAAGAATGAATAAGAAAATATAAACATAAAATGTGGAGCTATGTATACCAGGGAGTACAGTACCAGATCAATGGGGAGCTATATACAGAGTACAGTACCAGATTCAATGTTTGAGAGCTATATACAGGAAGTACCATTACCAGATCAATGTGAGCATATACAGGGAGAGTACCAGAACCAGATCAATGTTCAGAGGTACGAAAGTATAGTATTTGAGGTAGATGTGTACATGAAGGCAGGGGAAAGTGACTAGGCCATCAGGATAGATAATAATAAGTGTATTTGAGGTAGATATGTACATGAAGGCAGGGTAAAGTGACTAGGCATCAGGATAGATAATAATAAGGTATTTGAGGTAGAGATGTACATGAAGGCAGGGTAAAGTGACTAGCATCAGGATAGATAATAATAGGTTTTGAGGTAGATATTGTACTGAAAGGCAGGGTAAGTGACTAGGCATCAGGATAGATAATAATAAGGTATGTGATGGTAGATATGTACTGAAGGCAGGGTAAAGTGACTAGGCATCAGGATAGATAATAATAAGGTATTTGAGGTAGATATGTACAATGAAGGCAGGGTAAATGACTAGGCATCAGGATAGATAATAATAAGGTATTTGAGGTAGATAGGTACATGAAGGCAGTGTTAAAGTGACTAGGCAGTCAGGATAGATAATAATAAGTATTGGAGGTAGATATGTACATGACGGCAGGGTAACGTGACTACGGCACCAGGATCAGATAATAATAAGGTATTGAGGTAGATATGTACATGAAGGCAGGGTAAAAGTGACTAGGGCATCAGGATAGATAAATAATAAGGTATTTGAGGTAGATATGACATGAAGGCAGCGGTAAAGGCTGGACTAGGCATCAGGATAGATAATAATAAGAGTAAAATAAAGAACAGAGTAGCAGCAGCAAAATGATGTGTGTAAAAGTGTGTGTGTCTTCAGAAAGTATTCTTGCCCATTGACTTATTCCACGTTTTGTTGTTACAGCCTGAATTCAAAATGGATTACAGAAATACAGAAATGTCTCATTTATATAAATATTCACACCCCCTGAGTCAATACTTTGTAGAAGCACCTTTGGCAGTAATTACAGCTGTGAGTCTTTCTGGGTAAGTCTCTAAGAGCTTTCCACACCTGGATTGTGCAACATTTGCCCATTATTCTTTTCAAAATTCTTTAAGCTCTGTCAAATATGTTGTTGATCATTGTTTAAACAACCATTTTCAGGCCTTGCCATAGATTTTCAAGTAGATTTAAGTCAAAACTGTAACTCGACCACTCAGAAACATTCACTGTCTTCTGGTAAGCAACTCCTGTGTAGATTTGGTGTTTTAGGTTATTGTGTCCTTGCTGAAAGGTGAATTCATCTCCCAGTGTCTGGTGAAAAAGCAGACTGAACCAGGTTTTCCTCTAGGATTTTGCCTGTGCTTAGCTCCATTCCATTCATTTTTTTTATCCTGAAAAACACTACCCAAGTCCTTAACGACATCAAGCATACCCATAAACATGATGCAGCCACCACTATGCTTAAAAATATAAAGAGTGGTACTCTCACACATACAATTTATCTGTGTTCCGTCCTGGCCCGGCGGCCTTGGGAGTGTTGACCTGTTTAAAGTTTCACTCACAGCGGCCACGGAGAGAGAGATCACACAGTCATCCGGAACAACGTGCTTTCACGCAAGACTCAGTTCATTTTATGTGGTTTGGGAGTTCTGCGTCATGGCTGGGTTTTCCCTGGGTAATCCGTCATCTTCTGCAAGCCCTGCCACATACGACGAGCGTCGTAGCCGGTGTAATAGGATTCCACCTTCCTCCTATATGTTCCTTTTAGCATGTTTGATATCTTGTTGGAGGTCGTAGCCGGCTTTCTGTGTCTGCGTCTGTGTCTGTTCATTGCAAAGCGGTAGCTCGAACCTTTAGACCAGGGCAGATATTGCCAGTAATCCATGGTTTTTGGGTTGGATACGTTCGTCACTGTGAGGACAAACGTCGACTAAGGCCCGTGACTGATGTGGCAAACATGACAGTTCTATAGAGAGCCATGTGTGTGTTTGTATACTCTCTCACACGGAGCATGCAGATTTTATATTTCAGAGGGGAGGCCGTGTGTAACAGAAATCCAGATGTTTTTACGGAGCCTCCGGGCGCCAGGACTTAAACATTCCTCTGACTGACCAGAGCCATAAACATCATGATAAATCCATAGGTGCTCATGCTAACAGGATGGTAACAATAGGGTGCCCATTTGAGACTGGAAGCCTGGATCCAGCTGGGTCCTTACTGGAATGGGTCTGAAGCCTGGATCCAGCTGGGTCCTTACTGGAATGGGTCTGAAGCCTGGATCCAGCTGGGTCCTTTTCTGGAATGGGGTCTGAAGCCTGGATCCAGCTGGTCCTTACTGGAATGGGTCTGAAGCCTGGATCCAGCTGGGTCCTTACTGAAATGGGTCTGCTCTGACAGAACTACACACACACAGAGCCATCGTTATTCTACAGGGAGAGAAGTGCAGTCTCATTTCCTTTAGATGGAACTGTTTTCTTATTAACCGAGTAATGAGACTGGTTGCTAAACACACTGGCCATAGAGGTCTGCTCAGAGCAGAGACTGATTTAACTGTCTTATTAACCGAGTAATGAGACTGGTTGCTAAACACACTGGCCATAGAGGGCTGCTCAGAGCAGAGACTGATTTAAACTGTCTTATTAAACCCAGGGGTCCCCTCTTACACACCCCTCATACACACAGGAATGTATACAAGCTTACACACACACGCACACACTCCCTCTATTCTGTTTCCTACCTCAGTATGAAGTGTCCCATTTCCCCCGAGACATCTGGTTTCTGATGTGGAGAGCAGTACACTGCCTCACAGCTGCTAAACCACACCACACAAATATATATATAGAGAGAAAGAGAGAGACACAGAGAGAGAGAGAGAGAGAGAGAGGAGATAGAGAGAGAGAGAGAGAGAAGAGAGAGCTAGAGAGAGAGTTCTTGTGTGTTCACAAACAGACCAGCCCCAGGCCAGCAACACAATTATGAGAAAGCAAAAAGATAACTTTTTGAAACACTGGAATGAATCAACCGAATTAGAATGCCCTTAACAGAGAGAGAGAGAGAGAGAGAAGAGAGAGGGGGGGGGGGGGAGGAGAGAGGGTGATGTTCAATTGTGAGAGGTGGTTCAGCTGTTCAAGTAGATCAGTTCCTGGGTTCGACTCTACACACACACAGAGACAGGAGGGACGGACCGAAAACACACCCATCCACGGATTGACACACCGACACACAGGCTGACGGAACAAAACACACTCCCACAGGCTGAGGGAGGAACAGACTATCCAGCAGACATGATGTGGCTGGTAGCAGCTCTGGTCTTTCTGGCCCCCTCACCTCCCTGAATCATTCAACATCTCAGCGGTAAGTACAATAGGGACATTGTCCCTAAACAAGTTTGTTTTTCAAACCTGATGTCATTATGTACTGGTGTTTCTAAATCTGTTTGTTTCAAACCTGATGTCATTATGTACTGGTGTTTCTACATCTGTTTGTTTCAAATCTGATGTCATCATGTACTGCAGTGTTTCTAAACCTGTTTGTTTTCAAACCTGATGTCATCATGTACTGCAGTGTTTCTAAACCTGTTTGTTTCCAAAACTTTGATGTCATTATGTACTGCAGTGTTTCTAAATATGTTTGTTTCAAACCTGATGTCATTATGGTACTGCAGTGTTTCTAAAACTGTTTGTTTTCAAACCTGATGTCATCATGTACTGCAGTGTTTCCTTCTACATCTGTTTGTTTCTAACCTGATGTCATTATGTACTGCGGTGTTTTCTAAACAATGTTTGTTTCAAACCTGATGTCATCATGTACTGCAGTGTTTCTAAACCTGTTTGTTTCAAACCTGATGTCATCATGTACTGCAGTGTTTCTAAATCTGTTTGTTTCTAACCTGGTGTCATTATGTACTGCAGTGTTTCTAAATCTGTTTGTTTCAAACCTGATGTCATCATGTACTGCAGTATTTCTAAATCTGTTTGTTTCTAACCTGATGTCATCATGTACTGCAGTGTTCCTAAACCTGTTTGTTTAAAACCTGATGTCATTATGTACAGCAGTGTTTCTGAACCTGTTTGTTTTAAACTTGACGTCATCATGTACTGCAGTGTTTCTAAACATGTTTGTTTCAAACCTGATGTCATTATGTACTGCAGTGTTTCTAAACCTGTTGTTTCAAACCTGATGTCATCATGTACTGCAGTGTTTCTAAACCTGTTTGTTTCAAACCTGATGTCATTATGTACAGCAGTGTTTCTAAACCGGTTTGTTTCAAACCTGATGTCATTATGTACTGCAGTGTTTCTAAACCTGTTTGTTTCAAAGCTGGATTCATCATGTACTGCAGTGTTCCTAAACCTGTTTGTTTAAAACCTGATGTAATTATGCACTGCAGTGTTTCTAAACCTGTTTTGTTTAAAAACCTGATGTAATGATGTACTGCAGTGTTTCTGAACCTGTTTGTTTCAAACCTGATGTCATGATGTACTGCAGTGTTTTCTAAACCTGTTTGTTTCAAACCTGACGTCATCATGTGCTGCAGTGTTTTTCTAAACCTGTTTGTTTCAAACCTGATGCCATTCATGTACTGCAGTTTCTCTCTCCCTCTCATGGTCTCTGATCTCTGGTCTCTCTCTGGTCTCTGATCTCTAAGGACTCTCTCAGGTCTATAATAATAATAATAATATGCCATTTAGCAGACGCTTTTATCCAAAGCGACTTACAGTCATGCGTGCATACATTTTTACTTATGGGTGGTCCCGGGATCGAACCCACTACCTTGGCGTTACAAGCGCCGTGCTCTACCAGCTGAGCTACAGAGGACTCGCTGGTCTATTTTGGTCTCTGGTCCCCCTGGTCTCTCTGGTCTCTCTGGTCTCTCTGGCTTCTGATCTCTCTTTTCTCTGGTCTCTCTGGTCTCTCTAGTCTCTGTTCTGTTTCTCTGGTCTCCGGTCTATCTGGTCTCTGTAGTCTCTGGTCATTCTGGTGTCTCTGGTCTCTGGTGTCTCTGGTCTCTGGTCTCTCTGGTCTCTGGTCTCTCTGGTCTCTTATCTTTCCTCTCTCTGGTCTCTCTGGTCTCTCTGGTCTCTCTGGTCTCTGGTCTCTCTGGTCTCTGGTCTCTCTGGTTGCTGGTCTCTCTGGTCTCTTATCTTTCCTCTCTCTGGTCTCTCTGGTCTCTCTGGTCTCTCTGGTCTCTGGTCTCTCTGGTCTCTGGTCTCTCTGATCTCGCTGGTCTCTGGTCTCTGGTCATTCTGGTGTCTCTGGTCTCTGGTCTCTTTGGTCTCCCTAATATCTTTGGTCTCTCTGGTCTCTCATGGTCTCTGGTCTCAATGGTGTCTCTCTGGTCTCTTATATCTCCTCTCCCTCTCTGATCTCTCTGGCCTCTCTGGTCTCTTCTCTGGTCTCTCTAGTTTCTGGTCTCTGGTCTCTCTGGTCTCTGGTCTGTCTCTGGCCTCTCTGGTCTCTGGACTCTGGTTTTTTGGTCTCTCTGGTCTCTGGTCAACTGGTCTGTGTGTTTCCTCTCTGGTCTCTGGTCTCTGGGATTCTCTGGAATCTGGTCTCTAAATCTCTCTGGTCTCTGGTCTGGTCTCTCTCATCTCTCTGGGACTCTGGTCTTCTTGTCTATTTTATTTCTGATCTATCTGGTCTCTCTCCTCACTGGTCTCTCTGGTCTCTGGTTCTGTCTCTGGTCTCTGGTGTCTGCTCTTTTCCTCTCTCTGGTCTCTTTGGTCTCTGATCACTCTCTCTGATGTCTCTGGTTTTCTGGTCTCTCTCTGGTCACCCCTGGTCTCTTTGGTCTCTTCTCTGTCTCTCTGATATATTTGGTCTCTCTGGAATCTGGTGTCTGGTCTCTCAGATCTCTGGTCTCTCTGGTCTCTGTTCTCCTCTGTTCTCTCTCTGGTCTCCGCTCTCTCTTTCTATCTGGTCTCTCTTTTTCTCCCTGGGTCTTTTTCGTTTCTCTGAAAACATTTTCTCTGTCTTTCTATCTCTTGTCTCTCTGGTCTCTTTCTTCTCTCTGGTCTCTCTTTTCTCTCTCTGTCTCTCTCTTTTTCTTCTGGTCTCTCTGGTCTCTCTAATTATCTATAGTTTCTCTCTCTGGTCTCTTGGTCTCCTGGTCTCTCTTTCTTCTCTCTGGCCTCTATGGTCTCGCTGGTGTCTGTTATCTCTAGTCTCCCTAGTCTCTTTGGTCTCTCTGGAATCTGGTGACTTGATTCTCTGTTATCTGTTCTATATGGTCTCTCTAGTCTCTGGTATCTGGTCTCTATGGTATTGCTGATCTCTCTGGTCTCTCTGGTCTCTCTGGTATCTGGTCTGTATGTTCTATGTGGCATCTGGTCTCTCTGTTCTCTAGACTCTCTTATCTCTGGTTACTGGTCTCTCTGGTCTCTGGTCTCTCTTGTCTCTCTGGTCTCTGGTGTTTCTGGTGTTTCTGGTTTCTTCTGTCTTTCTTGTCTCTCTGGTCTCTTCTGGTCTCTCTTTTCTTTGTCTCTCTGGTTTCTTTGTCTTCTGTCTGGTCTCTGGTCTCTCTTGTCTTTCTTGGTCTCTCTGTCTCCAGTATCTCTGGTCTCTGTAGTTTCTCTGGTTTCTGGTCTGTCTCGTCTCTGATCTCTCTGGTCTCTCTGGTCTCTAGTTTGTCTGGTCTCTGGTCTCTCTGGTCTCTCTGGTCTCTCTGATCTCTGGATTCTCTGGTCTTTGGTCTGTCTGGAATCTGGTCTCTGGTCTCTCTGGTCTATCTGGTTTCAGGTCTCTGGTCTCTCTGGTCTCTGGTGTTTCTGGTCTCTGTTATTTCTGTTCTCTCTGGTCTCTCTTGTCTCTTTTCTCTCTTGTCTCTGGTCTCTCTGGTCTCCTGTCTCTGGTCTTCCTGGTTTCTGGTGTGTCTGGTCTCTGGACTCTGGAATCAGTTCTCTCTGGTTTCTCTGGACTCTGGTCTCTGGTCTTGTTGTTCTCTGATCTATCTGGTCTCTCATCTCAGGACTCTCTGGTCACTGGTGTCTCTAGTCTCTCTGGTTTCTTGTCTCTCTTGTCACTCTGTCTCTGCTCTCTCTGCTTGGTCTTTGGTCTCTCTGTTCTCTTTATCTATCTGGTCTCTCATCTCTTTTCTCTTTTTGGTCTCTGGTCTCTTTTCTTTCTTTTCTCTCTTGTCTCTGGTCTCTTTCTGGCTTATCTTTTTTTTTGTTTCTCTCTCTTTTCTCTCTCTTCTCCTCTGGTTTCTGGTATTTTTGTTCTCTGGTCTTTCTGGTCTCTCTGGTCTCCATTGTCTTTTGTTCTGGGGTCTCTCTGGTTTCTCTGGTCTCTGGTCTCTCTGGTCTCTGGTCTCTCTGGTCTGTCTGGTCTATCTGGTCTCTCTGGTTGCTCTTGTCTCTCTCGTCTCTCTTGTTTCTGGTCTCTGGTCTCTCCACTTCTTTAGATTAATTTGTCTTTGGTCTCTGGTCTCTCTGATCTTTGGTCTCCTTGGCCTCTCTGGTCTCTGCTATCTCTGGTCTGTGGACTTTCTGGTCTGTCTGGTCTCTGGTCTCTCTGGTCTCCTGTCTCTGGTCTCTCTGGACTCTCTAGACTCTGGTCTTTCTGTTCTCTGATCTATCTGTTCTCTCCTATCTGGTCTCTCTGGTCCCTTTGGTCTCTCTGGAATCGGGTGTCTGGTCTCTCTGGTCTCTTGTATCTGATATCTATGGTCACTATGGTCTCTGTGGTCTCTGGTCTCTCTTGTCTGTCTGGTCTCTGGTCTCTCTGGTCTAAGGTCGCTCTGGTCTCTGATCTCTCTCTTCTTTCTGTTTCTTTGTCTCTCTCTCTAGTCTCTGGTCTCTTTTTTCTTCTGGTCTCTCTTTTTCAACTGGTCTCTGGTCTGTTTTGGTCTCTGGTTTCTCTTTTCTCACTCTCTTTCTGGTCTTTCTTTCTCTCTGGTCTCTCTGGTTTCTGGTCTCCCTGGAATCTGTTCACTGATCTCTCTGGTCTCTGGTCTCTCTGGTCTTTGGTCTCTCTTGCATTCTGGTGTCTGGTCTCTCTGGTCTCACGGGTCTCTGTGCTCTCTGGTCTCTCTGGTCTCTCTTGTCTCTGGTCGCTCTGGTCTCTGGTCTCTCTGGTTTCTGGTCTCTTATCTCATTGGTCTCTCTGGTCTCTCTGGTCTGTCTGGCCTCTCTAGATTATGGTCTCTCTGGTTTCTGGTCTCTATGACATCTGGTCTATCTGGTCTCTGTTCTCTCTGTTCTCTCTTGTCTCTGGTTGCTCTGGTCTCTGGTCTCTCTGGTCTCTCTTGTCTCTGGTTGCTCTGGTCTCTGGTCTCTCTGGTCTCTTTTGTCTCTCTAGTCTCTTTTGTCTCTCTGGTTTCTGGTCTCTTATCTCATTGGTCTCTCTGGTCTCTCTGGTCTATCTGGTCTCTGTTCTCTCTGTTCTCTTTGGTCTCTTGTCTCTCTGGTGTCTGGTCTCTCTGATTTCTGGTCTCTCTGATCTCTGGACTCTCTGGAATCTGGTCTCTGGTCTCTCTTTTCTCTGTTCTCTCTGGTCTCTCTCTAGTCTCTCAATGGTCTCTGATATCTCTGGTGTCTGGTCTCTCTGGTCTCTGGTCTTTCTGGTCTCTCTGGTTTCTGTTTTGTCTGGTGTCTGGTCTCTGTTCTCTCTGGTCTCTGGCTCTGGTCTTTCTGGTTTCTGGTCTGTCTGGTCTCTGGTCTCTCTGGATTTTGGTCTCTGATCTCTCTGGTCTCTCTTGTCTCTGGTTTGTCTGGTCTCTGGTCTTTATGGTCCCTTGTTTCTCTGATCTCTGGATTCTCTGGTCTTTGGTCTGTCTGGAATCTGGTCTCTGGTCTCTCTGGTCTCTTTTGTCTCTCTGGTTTCTGGTCTCTTATCTCATTGGTCTCTCTGGTCTCTCTGGTCTTTCTGGCCTCTCTAGATTATGGTCTCTCTGGTTTCTGGTCTCTATGAAATCTGGTCTCTCTGATCTCTGGTCTATCTGGTCTCTGTTCGCTCTGTTCTCTTTGGTCTCTGGTCTCTCTGGTGTCTGGTCTCTCTGATTTCTGGTCTCTCTGATCTCTGGACTCTCTTCTAGTCTCTGGTCTCTCTGTTCTCTGTTCTCTCTGGTCTCTCTCTAGTTTCTCAATGGTCTCTGGTATCTCTGGTGACTGGTCTCTCTGGTCTCTGGTCTTTCTGGTCTCTCTGGTTTCTGTTTTCTGTTTTCTCTGGTGTCTGGTCTCTCTGTTCTCTCTGGTCTCTGGCTCTGGTCTTTCTGGTTTCTGGTCTGTCCGGAATATGGTCTCTGGTCTCTCTGGATTTTGGTCTCTGGTCTCTCTGGACTCTGGTCTCTCTGGTTTCTTGTCTCTCTGGAATCTGGTGTCTGGTCTTTTTGGTCTCGCTTGTCTCTCTGGTCTCTGGTCTCTCTGGTTTCTCTGGTTTCTGGTCACTGATCTCTTTGTTCTCTGTGGTTTCTCCGGCCTCTCTAGATTATGGTCTCTCTGGTTTCTTGTCTCTATGGAATATGGTCTCTGTTCTCTCTGGTCTCTCTCGTCTCTGGTCTGTCTGATCTCTGATCTCTCTGGTCTCTCTGGTCTCTGGTCTATTGTTTTGTTGTCTCTGGAATCTGGTCTCTGGTCTCTCTGGTATCTGGTCTCTCTTGTCTATTTTGTCTCTGGTCTCTGGTCTCTCTGGTCTCTGGTCTTTCAGGTCTCTGGTCTCTCTGGTCTCTGGTCTTTCAGGTCTCTGGTCTCTCTGATCTTGGTCTGTCTGATCTCTCTGGTCTCTGGTCCCTCTGGTCTCTGTTCTCTGGTCTATCTTGTATTTGGTCTCTCTGGTCTCTGGTCTCTCTGGTCTCTGGTCTCTCTGGTTTCCAGTCTCTCTGGTCTCTGGTCTCTCTGGAATCTGGTCTCTGGTCTCTCTGGTATCTGGTCTGTCTGGTCTCTCTCTAGTCTCTCAATGGTCTCTGGTCTCTCTGGTCTCTCTGGTCTGTCTGGCCTTTTTAGATCATGGTCTCTCTGGTTTGTGGTCTCTATGAAATCTGGTCTCTGGTCTCTCTTGTCTCTGGTCTGTTGTCTGTCTGATCTCTCTGATCTCTGGTCTCTCTGGTCTCTGGGGTATGTTTTCTCTCTGGAATCTGGTCACTGGTCTGTCTGGTATCTGGTCTCTCTGGTCTCTTTGGTCTCTGGTCTTTCTGGTCTCTGGCCCCTCTGTTTTCCGGTCTCTTTGGTCTCTGTTCTCTCTGTTCTCTGGTCTCTCTGGTTTCTGTTTTCTCTGGTGTCTGGTCTCTCTATTCCCTCTGGTCTCTGGTCTTTCTGGTTTCTGGGTTGTCTGGTCTCTGGTCTCTCTGGATTCTGATCTCTGGATTATGTTCTCTCTGGTTTCTGGTCTATCTGGAATATGGTGTCTGGTCTCTTTGGTATCTCTGATCTCTCTGGTTCTCTGGTCTCTCTGGTTTCTGTTCGGTCTGATCTCTCTGGTTCTCTGGTCTCTCTGGTCTCTCTTGTCTCTCTGGTTTCTGGTCTCTAATCTCTTTGGTCTCTCTGGTCTCTCCGGCCTCTCTAGATTATGGTCTCTCTGGTTTCTGGTCTCTATGGAATATGGTCTCTCTGGTCTCTGGTCTGTCTGATCTCTCTGATCTTTGGTCTGTCTGGTCTCGGGTCTCTATGGTCTCTCTGGTATCTCTGGTTTCTGGTCTCTCGTGTTTGTTTTCTCTGGAATCTGGTCTCTGGTCTCTCTAGTATCTGGTCTCTCTGGTCTCTGGTCTCTCTGGTCTCTGGTCTCTCTGGTCTCTGGTCCCTCTGGTGTCTCTGGTCTCTCTGGTCTCTGTTCTCTCTGTTTTCCAGTCTCTCTCGTCTCTGGTCTCTCTGGAATCTGTTCTCTCTGTTTTCCGGTCTCTCTCGCTCTCTCTGGTCTCTCTGGAATCTGGTCTCTGGTCTCTCTAGTCTCTGGTCTCTCTGGTCTCTGGTCTCTGGTCTCTGCAATCTTTTCTCTGGTCTCTGGTCTCTCTGGACTCTGGTCTCTCTGGTCTTTAGTCTGCTGTCCTAAGAAGTGTTTTAGACCAGACTAGCAACAAAACCTTTACCAGTTCTTCCCTGACTTACCTGGATAAACAAACGTCTCAGCTGTTAGGCCATCATTAGATCCCAGAATAAAATGGAATAGATACCTAGCTAGCGGCCATAGATACACTACATTACCAACAGGATGTGGACACCTGCTCGTCAAAAATCTCATTCCAAAATCATGGGCATTAATATGGAGTTGGTCCCCCTTTGCTGCTATAACAGCCTCCACTCTTCTGGGAAGGCTTTCCACTAGATGTTGGAACACTGCTGCGGGGACTTGCTTCCATTCAGCCACAAGAGCATTAGTGAGGTCGGGCACTGATGTTGGGCGATTAGACCTGGCTCGCAGTTAGCTTTCCAATTCATCCCAAAGGTGTTCGATGGGGTTGAGGTTGAGGCTCTTTGCAGGCCAGTCAAGTTCTTCCACACCGTTCTCGACAAACCATTTCTGTATGGACCTCACTTTGTGCACAGGGGCATTGTCATGCTGAAACAAGAAAGGGCCTTTCCGAAACTGTTGCCACAACGTTGGAAGCACAGAATAATCTCGAATGTCATTGAATGCTGTAGCGTTAAGACTTCCCTTCACTGGAACTAAGGAGCCTGAACCATGAAAAGCAGCCCCAGACCATTATTTCTCTTCCACCTAACTTTACAGTTGGCACTATGCACTCAGGCAGGTAGCGTTCTCCTGGCATCCGCCAAATCCAGATTTGTACGTCGGACTGCCAGATGGTGAAGTGTGATTCATCACTCCAGAGATTGCGTTTCCACTTCTCTACAGTCCAATTGCGGCGAGCTTTACACCACTTCAGCCGATGCTTGGCATTGAGCATGGTGATCTTAGGCTTGTGTGCGGTTGCTCGGCCATGGAAACCCATTTCATGAAGCTCCCGACTAACAGTTATTGTGCTGACCTTGCTTCCAGAGGCAGTTTGGAACTCGGTAGTGAGTGTTGCAACCGAGGATAGACAATTTTTATACGCTACGCGCTTCAACACTCGGTCGGTCCTGTTCTGTGAGCTTGTGTGGCCTACCACTTCGCGGCGGAGCCGTTGTTGCTCCTAGACGTTTCCACTTCACAATAACAGCACTTACAGTTGACCAGGGCAGCTCTAGCAGGGCAGAAATGTTACGAACTGACTTGTTGGAAAGGTGGCATCCTATGACGGTGGCACATTGAAAGTCACCCAGCTCTTCAGTAAGGCCATTCTACTGCCAATGTTTGTCTATGGAGATTGCATGGCTGTGTGCTCTATTGTATACACCTGTCAGCAATGTGTGTGGCTGAAATAGCCGAATCCACTAATTTGAAGGGGTGTCCACATACTTTTGAATATATTTTAATATTAATATAATAAAATGCCATTTAGCAGACGCTTTTATCCAAAGCGACTTACAGTCATGTGTGCATACATTTTTACGTATGGGGGTGGTCCCGGGGATCGAACCCACTACCCTGGCGTTACAAGCGCCGTGCTCTACCAATTGAGCTACAGAGGACCACATTTTGTAGCTAGATTTGGAGATGACTCTTTACCAGAGAGATAGATACTGGTTCAACTGGTCTGAGGAGGCAGCTAGGATAGGTAATTGGACAGGGGTTAGAGGTCACGGGTCAGTGATGCTGTTTGTATTCTGATTGGTCAGGACCCAGGAAGCAGCAGCATCACTCTGAAACAATCTGAGACGCTCGCTGAGGATTTCCCAGAAGCCTCTGTGAGAACCGATAAGCCCCTGGGGGTGCGGCATGGCCGGGAGGCATGTACCATCCCCTGTGATGTCACCGCCAAGATGCTAAGAGAGGAGAAACACTCACTGTGTGGTGAGTACTCTTCATCAACATCATCAACATCATCATCATCATCAACATCATCAACACCATCATATTCACCATCATCATCATCATCATCACCATCATCATCATCATCATCATCATCATATTCACCACCATCATGATAATAGTCATAGCCATACAACTTGTCATGTGTTGTGTTGTGTTGTGTGTGTGTGTGTGTGTGTGTGTGTGTGTGTGTTTGTGTGTGTGTGTGTGTGTGTGGTGTCTGTGTGTTGTGTTGTGTGTGTGTGTGTTTGCATGTGCGCGTTGTGTGTGTGGCGTCTGTGTGTTGTGTTGTGTGTGTGTGTGTGTGTGTGTGTGTTTGCATGTGCGTGTTGTGTGTGTGGTGTCTGTGTGTTGTGTATGCAGGCCACCTGCAGCAGTCTGTAGTGTCATATGGGAGGAGCACCAGGAAGCTGATCAGAGATCTGATGGAGGAACAGCAGAGAGCCATGGAGTTCCTCACCAGTCAGGTATGCATGGAGTTCCTTACCAGTCAGGTATGCATGCTGACAGACAGACAGAGGCACGCACGCACGCACGCACGCACGCACGCACACCACACACACACCACACCACACCACACCACACCACACACACACCACACACACCACCACACACACACACCACACCACACCACCACACCACACACACACACACACACCACACACACACACACCACACACACACACACACCACACCACACCACACACACACCACACCACACAACACCACACACACGCACACCACACCACACCACACCACACACACACCACACCACACCACACCACACACCACACCACACCACACCACACCACACCACACCACACCACACCACACCACACCCACCACACCACACCACACCACACACACCACCACACACCACCAAACACACACACACACACCACCACACACACACACACCACACCACACCACACCACACCACACACACAAACACACCACACAAACCACACACACCACACACACACCACACCACACCACACCACACACCACACCACACACACACCACACCACACCACACCACACCACAGACACACACACGCACGCACACCACACCACACCACACAAACCACAGACACACACGCGCAAGCACACACACATGCACTGCAAGGTGACAGAGCTGAGTTTGCGTGTGTGTGTGTGTGTGTGTGTGTGTGTGTGTGTGTGTGTGTGTGTGTGTGTGAGTAGGTGACAGAGCTGATGACCAAAGTTCAGACACTGAGCTCGGAGGTGCAGAGGAGCAACACTGAGATTTACTCAGCCAAGCCTGTCCAGTCACACGGTAATAGTCCCCATAGTAACACTACCCATGATAACAGTCCCCATGGTAATGCTCCCCACGGTAACAGTCCCCATGGTAGCGCTCCCTGTGGTAACAGTCCCTATGGTAATGCTCCCCGTGATAACAGTCCCCATGGTAATGCTCCCCATGGTAACAGTCCTCATGAAATTCCACCCGTGGTAACAGTCCCATAGTAACAAACACTCCCCGTGGTAACAGTTCCCACAGTAACAAACACTCCCCACGGTAACAGTCGCCATAGTAACACTCATAACATCCTTGCCTGCCAACCCGTTGTCACTCTACTGCCTCTGTAGACTGCTGAAACCGTGTCGGGGTGTGTGTGTGTGTGCAGGTCGTGACTGCAGTGACATTAAGGACACTCTGGGCTCTGTCGTTCCTACGATCCCTAGCGGCATCTATATCATCCACCCTGAGAACACGGACACTGCCTTTGAGGTAAACACACACACACATGGCCCAGTGCATCACTGGAGGTGAGCTCCCAGCCATCCAGGATGTACATGCCAGGCGGTGTCTGAGAAAAGCATGAAAAATGTCCAATGACTCCAGCCACCCGAGACATGGACTGTTCTCCATGGTCCCGTCTGGCAGGCGATACTGCTGCATCAAGGCTCAGACCAACAGACTCCTAAACAGCTTCTGTCCCCTGGCCAAAACATTGTTAAATGGCTAACTGCTACTGCTCTCCCTCTCCCACATACTATCCACACTGACTATTTGCCCACCCACAGGTCTCTACCCACTCAGACACAACGTACGCTGCTGCTAAAATGATTATTGATTAGATGTATTACTCCATTACACTACTGTTCATTGATTATTGATTGCCATTACCATTAGTATCTATCTATTTATCCTGCTACTAGTCACTATTACTCCTGTCTACTTGTATACAGTGGGGAAAAAAAGTATTTAGTCAGCCACCAATTGTGCAAGTTCTCCCACTTAAAAAGATGAGAGAGGCCTGTAATTTTCATCATAGGTACACGTCAACTATGACAGACGAAATGAGCATTTTTTTTCTCCAGAAAATCACATTGTAGGATTTTTTTGAATTTATTAGCAAATTATGGTGGAAAATAAGTATTTGGTCAATAACAAAAAGTTTCTCAATACTTTGTTATATACCCTTTGTTGGCAAGACACAGGTCAAACGTTTTCTGTAAAGTCTTCACAAGGTTTTCACACACTGTTGCTAGTATTTTTGGCCCATGCCTCCATGCATCTAGATCTCCTCTAGAGCAGTGATGTTTTGGGGCTGTCGCTGGGCAACACAGACTTTCAACTCCCTCCAAAAGATTTTCTATGGGGTTGAGATCTGGAGACTGGCTAGGCCACTCCAGGACCTTGAAATGTTTCTTACGAAGCCACTCCTTCGTTGCCCCGGGCGGTGTGTTTGGGATCATTGTCATGCTGAAAGACCCAGCCACGTTTCATCTTCAATGCCCTTGCTGATGGAAGGAGGTTTTCACTCAAAATCTCACGATACATGGCCCCATTCATTCTTTCCTTTACACGGATCAGTCGTCCTGGTCCCTTTGCAGAAAAACAGCCCCAAAGCATGATGTTTCCACCCCATGCTTCACAGTAGGTATGGTGTTCTTTGGATGCAACTCAGCATTCTTTGTCCTCCAAACACGACGAGTAGTTGAGTTTTTACCAAAAAGTTATATTTTGGTTTCATCTGACCATATGACATTCTCCCAATCCTCTTCTGGATCATCCAAATGCACTCTAGCAAACTTCAGACGGGCCTGGACATGTACTGGCTTAAGCAGGGGGACACGTCTGGCACTGAGTCCCTGGCGGCGTAGTGTGTTACTGATGGTAGGCTTTGTTACTTTGGTCCCAGCTCTCTGCAGGTCATTCACTAGGTCCCCCCGTGTGGTTCTGGGATTTTTGCTCACCGTTCTTGTGATCATTTTGACCCCACGGGGTGAGATCTTGCGTGGAGCCCCAGATCGAGGGAGATTATCAGTGGTCTTGTATGTCTTCCATTCCTAATAATTGTTCCCACAGTTAATTTCTTCAAACCAAGCTGCTTACCTATTGCAGATTCAGTCTTCCCAGCCTGGGGCAGGTCTACAATTTTGTTTCTGGTGTCCTTTGACAGCTCTTTGGTCTTGGCCATAGTGGAGTTTGAGTGTGACTGTTTGAGGTTGTGGACAGGTGTCTTTTATACTGATAACAAGTTCAAACAGGTGCCATTAATACAGGTAACGAGTGGAGGACAGAGGAGCCTCTTAAAGAAGAAGTTACAGGTCTGTGAGAGCCAGAAATCTTGCTTGTTTGTAGGTGACCAAATACTTATTTTCCACCATAATTTGCAAATAAATTCATTAAAAATCCTACAATGTGATTTTCTGGATTTTTTTTCTCAATTTGTCTGTCATAGTTGACGTGTACCTAATGATGAAAATTACAGGCCTCTCTCATCTTTTTAAGTGGGAGAACTTGCACAATTGGTGGCTGACTAAATTCTTTTTCCCCCACTGTATATTACCATTAGTATATTACCATTAGTATTGATGTTGGGCGATTAGGCCTGGCTCGCAGTCGGCGTTCCAATTCGTCCGATAGCTGTTCGATGGAGTTAAGGTCAGGGCTCTGTGCGGGCCAGTCAAGTTCTTCCACACTGATCTCGACAAACCATTTCTGTTGTCACGATCGTTGGTTAGAGATGAGGACCAAGGCGCAGCGTTGAAGGTGAACATATCCTTTTATTACTGATCACACGATCAAAACAATAAACGATAACGTGACGTCTACAGTTTAACACAAACCGAAATGAACAAGAAACCACAAACACAAAGTGAAAGACAGACAGTTAAATATGGCTCCCAATCAGAGACACCCAGCTGACACTCGTTGCCTCTGATTGGGAGTCACTCAGCCCAACATAGAAAATCAAACATAGAATTACACACCCTGGCTCAACATAACATAGTCCCCAGAGCCAGGGGCGTGACAGTACCCCCCCCCAAAGGCGCGGACTCCGGCCGCGCCAAACAACCACAACAGGGGAGGGACCGGGTGGGCACTCCGCCTCGGCGGCGGATCCGGCTCCGGACATGACCCAGGCACGGGTTGTGCTGGACTGACGACGCACACCCCTGGCTTGATGCGTGGAGGAGGAACGGGCCGGACCGGGCTGACGAAGCGCACCCCTGACTTGGTGCGGGGAGCAGGAAGGAGCCGGACCGGGCTGACGACGCGCACCACTGACCCGGTGCGGGGAGCTTGGACGGGCCGGACCGGGCTGGCGACGCGCACCACAGACTTGGTGCGGAGAGCAGGAACGGGCCGGACAGGGCTGACGAAACGCACCATAGACTTGGTGCGGAGAGCAGGCACGGGCCGTGCCGGACTGACGACGCACACCACTGGCTTGGTGCGGGAAGCTTGGATGGGCCGGACTGGGCTGGCGACGCGCACCACAGACTTGGTGCGGAGAGCAGGAACGGGCCGGACAGGGCTGACGAAACGCACCATAGACTTGGTGCGGAGAGCAGGCACGGGCCGTGCCGGACTGACGACGCACACCACTGGCTTGGTGCGGGAAGCTTGGATGGGCCGGACTGGGCTGGCGACGCGCACCACAGACTTGGTGCGGAGCGCAGGAACGGGCCGGGCTGGGCTGTCGACGCACACCGTAGGTTTGGTGCGGGGAGCAGGAATAGACCGGACCGTACTGGGGACACACACCACTGGCTCTACACCGGGATCTGGAACGGGCCGGACCGGACTGGCAACACACGCCAGTACCTCTCGCCGTGCCTCTACACCCTCCATCCCCTCTTCTACCAGTGGCCCCCGTAACCTGGCGGCCTCCTCTGCAACCCCGCTGGACCGCTCCATAGCGGCCTCCTGCTGCCCCGACGTCGTGAGCCCCCCCCCTAAAAATTTTCTGGGGGTCTCTCCTCCCCGTGGGCCAGGCCTCCATCATTCTCGCCAGACTCTCACCCCACTGCTCCAAACTCCAACCTCTCTCCTCTTCTCTTGGCTTGGCCCAGTCGAGACTCCTACTCAACTGCTCCCAAGTCCATCCTCTCTCTTCTTCATGCTGCTTGGTCCTGTTATGGTGGTTTCTTCTGTCACGATCGTTGGTTAGAGATGAGGACCAAGGCGCAGCGTTGAAGGTGAACATATCCTTTTATTACTGATCACACGATCAAAACAATAAAACGATAAACGTGACGTCTACAGTTTTAACACAAACCGAAATGAACAAGAAACCACAAACACAAAGTGAAAGACAGACAGTTAAATATGGCTCCCAATCAGAGACACCCAGCTGACACTCGTTGCCTCTGATTGGGAGTCACTCAGCCCAACATAGAAAATCAAACATAGAATTACACACCCTGGCTCAACATAACATAGTCCCCAGAGCCAGGGCGTGACATCTGTATGGACCTCGCTTTGTGCATAGGAGCATTTTCATGCTGAAACAGGAAAGGGCCTTCCCCAAACTGTTGCCACAATGTTGGAAGCACAGAATCGTCTAGAATGTCATTGTATGCTGTAGCGTTAAGATTTCCCTTCACTGGAACTAAGGGGCCTAGCCCGAACCATGAAAAACAGCCCCAGACCATTATTCCTCCTCCAACAAACTTTACAGTTGGCACTATGCATTGGGGCAGGTAGCGTTCTCCTGGCATCCGCCAAACCCAGATTCGTACTACCAGGTGGTGAAGCGTGATTCATCACTCCAGAGAACACGTTTCCACTGCTCCAGAGTCCAATGGCGGCGAGCTTTACACCACTCCAGCCGACAGCTTCCACCGAGTCCAATAGTGGCGAGCTCCTGACGAACAGTTATTGGGGCTGACGTTGCGTCCAGAGGCAGTTTGGAACTCGGTAGTGAGCATTGCAACCCCCGAAAGACAATTTTTATGCGCTAAAGCTCTCGGCGGTCCCGTTCTGTGAGCTTGTGTGGCCTACAACTTTGCGGCTTTGGAAAGGTGGCATCCTATAACGGTGCCACGTTGAAAGTCACTGACCTCTTCAGTAAGGCCATTATATTGTTTGTCTATGGAGATTGCATGGCATTTTAAGGGCTGTCAACATACTTTTGTATATATAGTGTACCTCAACCACTCCAGTACCCCTGTTCATTGAATAAGGTACTGACCTGTATATCCAACCACTCCAGTACCCCTGTTCATTGAATAAGGTACTGACCCTGACCTGTATATACAGCGCATTTGGAAAGTATTCAGACCCCTTGACTTTTTCCACATTTTGTTACGTTACAGCCTTATTCTACAATGGATTAAATTGTTTGTGTCCCTCATCAATCTACACACAATACCCCATAATGACAAAGCAAAAACAGGTTTTTAGAAATTTTTGCAAATGTATTCAAAATAAAAACGGGAATATCATATTTACATATATATTCAGACCCTTTCCTCAGTACTTTGTTGAAGCACTTTTTGCAGCATTTACAACCTCAAGTCTTCTTGGGTATGACGCTACAAGCTTGGCACACCTGTATTTGGGGAGTTTCTCCCATTCTTCTCTGCAGATCCTCTCAAGCTCTGTCAGGTTGGATGGGGAGCGTCGCTGCACAGCTATTTTCAGGTCTCTCCAGAGATGTTAGATTGGGTTCAAGTCCGGGCTCTGGCCGGGCCACTCAAGGACATTCAGAGACTTGACCTGAAGCCACTCCTGCGTTGTCTTGGCTGTGTGCTTAGGGTCATTGTCCTGTTAGAAGGTCAACCTTCACCCCAGTCTGAGGTCCTGAGTGCTCTGGAGCAGGTTTTCATCAAGGATCTCTCTGTATTTTGCTCAGTTCATCTTTCCCTCAATCCTGAGTAGATTGGTGGAGTGCTGCAGAGATGGTTGTCCTTCTGGAAGGTTCTCCCATCTCCACAGAAGAACTCTGGAGCTCTGTCAGAGTGACCATCGGATTCTTGGTCACCTCCCTGACCAAGGCCCTTCTCCCCTGATTATTCAGTTTGGCCGGGCGGCCAGCTCTAGGAAGAGTCTTGGTGGTTCCAAACTTCTTCCATTTAAGAATGATGGAGGCCACTGTGTTCTTGGGGAACTTCAATGCTGCAGAAATGTTTTGGTACCCTTCCCCAGATATGTGCCTCGACACAATCTTGTCTCGGAGATCTACGGACAATTCCTTCGACCTCATGGCTTGGTTGTTGCTCTGACATGCACTGTCAACTGTGGGACCTTATATTAGGGAAGCAAAGGCTAGCTTTTTCAAACAGAAATTTGCATCCTGTAGCACTAACTCCAAAAAGTTTTGGGACACTGTAAAGTCCATGGAGAATAAGAGCACCTCCTCCCAGCTGCCCACTGCACTGAGGCTAGGAAACACTATCACCACCGATAAATCTACAATAATCGAGAATTTCAACAAGCATTTTGCTACGGCTGGCCATGCTTTCCACCTGGCTACCACTACCCCGGCCACCAGCTCTGCACCCTCCGCTGTAACTTGCCCATGCCCCCCCCCCGCCGCTTCTCCTTCACACAAATTCAGACAGCTGATGTTCTGAAAGAGCTGCTAAATCTGGACCCTTACAAATCATCTGGGCTAGACAATCTGGACCCTTTCTTTCTAAAATGAGCCGCCGGAATTGTCGCAACCCCTATTACTAGCCTGTTCAACCTCTCCTTCGTAACGTCTGAGATCCCCAGTGATTGGAAAGCTGCCGCGGTCATCCCCCTCTTCAAAGGGGGTGACACTCTAGATGCAAACTGTTACAGAACTACAGTGTATATCCATCCTGCCCTGCCTTTCGAAAGTTTTTGAAAGCCAAGTTAACAAACAGATCACCAACCATTTCGAATCACACCGTACCTTCTCCGCTATGCAATTCGGTTTCCATGCTGGTCATGGGTGCACCTCAGCCACGCTCAAGGTCCTAAACGATATTATAACCGCGATCGATAATAGACAGTACTGTGCAGCCGTCTTCATCGACCTGGCCAAGGCTTTCGACTCTGTCAACCACCGCATTCTTATTGGCAGACTAAATAGCCTTGGTTTCTCAAATGACTGCCTCGCCTGGTTCACCAACTACTTCTCAGATAGAGTTCAATGTGTCAAATCGGAGGGCCTGTTGTCTGGACCTATGGCAGTCTCTATGGTGGTGCCACAGGGTTCAATTCTTGTGCCGACTCTTTTCTCCGTGTATATCAATGATGTCGCTCTTGCTGCTGGTGACTCTCAGATCCACCTCTACGCAGACGACAGCATTTTGGATACATCTGGCCCTTCATTGGACACTGTGTTAACAAACCTCCAAACGAGCTTCAATGCCATACAACACTCCTTCCGTAGCCTCCAACTGCTCTTAAACACAAGTATTTACATTTACATTTACATTTACAATGCATACTCTTCAATCGAACGCTGCTGGCACCCGCCCACCCGACTAGAATCACTACTCTTGATGGGTCTAACCTAGAGTATGTGGACAACTACAAATACCTAGGTGTCTTGTTAGACTGTAAACTCTCCTTCCAGACTCACATTAAGCATCTCCAATCCAAAGTTAAATCTAGAATCGGCTTCCTATTTCGCAACAAAGCCTCCTTCACTCATGCTGCCAAACATGCCCTCGTAAAACTGACTATCCTACCGATCCTTCACTTCGGCGATGTCATTTACAAAATAGCCTCCAACACTCTACTCAGCAAATTGGATGTAGTCTATCACAGTGCCATCCGTTTTGTCACCAAAGCCCCATATACTACCCACCACTGTGACCTGTACGCTCTTGTTGGCTGGTCCTCACTACATATTCGTTGCCAAACCCACTGGCTCCAGGCCATCTATAAATCACTGCTAGGCAAATCCCTGCCTTATCTTAGCTCATTGGTCACCATAGCAACACCCACCCGTAGTATGCGCTCCAGCAGGTATATCTCACTGGTCATCCCCAAAGCCAACACCTCCTTTGGCCACCATTCCTTCCAGTTCTCTGCTGCCAATGACTGGAACAAACTGCAAAAATCTCTGAAGCTGGAGACTCTTATCTCCCTCACTAACTTTAAGCATCAGTTGTCAGAGCACCTTACCGATCACTGCACCTGTACACAGCCCATCTGTAATTAGCCCACCCAACTACCTCATCCCCATATTGTTATTTATTTTGCTAATTTGCACCCCAGTATCTCTATTTGCACATCATCTCTTGCACATCTATCATTCCAGTGTTAATACTAATTGTCATTATTTTGCACTATGGCCTATTTATTGCCTTACCTCCATAACTTGCTACATTTGCACACACTGTATATAGATTTTCTATTGTGTTATTGACTGTATGTTTTGTTTTACCCCATATGTAACTCTGTGTTGTTGTTTTTATCGCACTGCTTTGCTTTATCTTGGCCAGGTCGCAGTTGTAAATGAGAACTTGTTCTCAACTGGCTTACCTGGTTAAATAAAGGTGAAATTTTCAAAATAATGTTCAATCAATTGAATTTACCACAGGTTGATTCCAATCAAGTTGTAGAAACATCTCAAGGATGATCAGTGGAAACAGGATGCACCTGAACTCAATTTCAAGTCTTATAGTAAAGGGTCTGAATACTTATGTAAATGTAGGTATTTCTGTTTTTTATTTTTAATACATTTGTAAAATTTCATAAAAACCTGTTTTCGCTTTGTCATTATGGGGTATTGTGTGTAGATTGATGAGTAAAACATTTAATTTAATCCATTTTAGAATAAGGCTGTAACGTAACAAAATGTGGAAAAAGTGAATGTGTCTGAATACTTTCCGAATGCACTGTATGATACGCCAGTACCCCTGCACATTCAATAAGGTACTGACGCTGACCTGTATATATTTGCATTCTTGTGTTTCTAACTCACATTGTAGTTCTTCTGTGGTTTTTATTTTTATTTCATAAAATCACTACATTGTTGGGAAGAGCGCTCAAGGTAAGAATGTCACTGTACTGTTTTACACCTGTTGTATCTTCACGTGATGAATAAACTTTGAAACTTGAAACACACCCGGCACACCCTCTCCCTCCTCCTAGGTGTTCTGTGAGATGGACACACCCTCTCCTTCCTCCTAGGTGTTCTGTGAGATGGACACACCCTCTCCCTCCTCCCTAGGTGTTCTGTGAGATGGACACACCCTCTCCCTCCTCCCTAGGTGTTCTGTGAGATGGACACACCCTCTCCCTCCTCCCTAGGTGTTCTGTGAGATGGAGACACCCTCTCCCTCCTCCCTAGGTGTTCTGTGAGATGGACACACCCTCTCCCTCCTCCTAGGTGTTCTGTGAGATGGACACACCCTCTCCCTCCTCCTAGGTGTTCTGTGAGATGGACACACCTCTCCCTCCTCCTAGGTGTTTCTGTGAGATGGACACACCCTCTCCTCCTCCTAGGTGTTCTGTGAGATGGACACACCCTCTCCCTCCTCCTTGGGTGTTCTGTGAGATGGACACACCCTCTCCCTCCTAGGTGTTCTGTGAGATGGAGACACCTCCCTTCCTCCTAGGTGTTCTGTGAGATGGACACACCCTCTCCCTCCTCCTTGGTGTTCTGTGAGATGGACACACCCTCTCCCTCCTCCTTGGTGTTCTGTGAGATGGACACACCCTCTCCTTCCTCCTAGGTGTTCTGTGAGATGGACACACCCTCTCCCTCCTCTCCTAGGTGTTCTGTGAGATGGACACACCCTCTCCCTCCTCCTTGGTGTTCTGTGAGATGGACACACACCTCTCCCTCCTCCTTGGTGTTCTGTGAGATGGACACACCCTCCCTCCTCCCTCCTTGGTGTTCTGTGAGATGGACACACCCTCTCCGTTTTTTTGTTGGGCTCCTCCTTGGTGTTCTGTGAGATGGACACACCCTCTCTCCCTCCTCCTTGGTGTTCTGTGAGATGGACACACCCTCTCTCTCCTCCTCCTAGGTGTTCTGTGAGATGGACACACCCTCTCCCTCCTCCCTAGGTGTTCTGTGAGATGGACACACCCTCTCCTTCCTCCTTGGTGTTCTGTGAGATGGACACACCCTCTCCCTCCTCCCTAGGTGTTCTGTGAGATGGACACACCCTCTCCTTCCTCCCTAGGTGTTCTGTGAGATGGACACACCCTCTCCCTCCTCCCTAGGTGTTCTGTGAGATGGACACACCCCTCTCCCTCTCCTCCTAGGTGTTCTGTGAGATGGACACACCCTCTCCCTCCTCCCTAGGTGTTCTGTGAGATGGACACACCCTCTCCCTCCTCCTAGGTGTTCTGTGAGATGGACACACCCTCTCCCTCCTCCCTAGGTGTTCTGTGAGATGGACACACCCTCTCCCTCCTCCTAGGTGTTCTGTGAGATGGACACACCCTCTCCTCCTCCCTAGGTGTTCTGTGAGATGGACACACCCTCTCCCTCCTCCTAGGTGTTCTGTGAGATGGACACACCCCTCTCCCCTCCTCCCTAGGTGTTTCTGTGAGATGGACACACCCTCTCCCTCCTCCCTAGGTGTTCTGTGAGATGGACACACCCTCTCCTCCTCCCTTGGTGTTCTGTGAGATGGACACACCCTCTCCCTCCTCCTAGGTGTTCTGTGAGATGGACACACCCTCTCCCTCCTCCTAGGTGTTCTGTGAGATGGACACACCCTCTCCCTCCTCCCTAGGTGTTCTGTGAGATGGACACACCCTCTCCCTCCTCCCTAGGTGTTCTGTGAGATGGACACACCCTCTCCCTCCTCCCTAGGTGTTCTGTGAGATGGACACACCCTCTCCCTCCTCCTAGGTGTTCTGTGAGATGGACACACCCTCTCCCTCCTCCTTGGTGTTCTGTGAGATGGACACACCCTCTCTCCTCCTCCCTAGGTGTTCTGTGAGATGGACACACCCTCTCCCTCCTCCCTAGGTGTTCTGTGAGATGGACACACCCTCTCCCTCCTCCCTAGGTGTTCTGTGAGATGGACACACCCTCTCCCTCCTCCCTAGGTGTTCTGTGAGATGGACACACCCTCTCTCCCTCCCCTCCTTCCTTGGTGTTCTGTGAGATGGACACACCCTCTCCCTCTCCACACCCTCTCCTCCCTAGGTGTTCTGTGAGATGGACACACCCTCTCCCTCCTCCTAGGTGTTCTGTGAGATGGACACACCCTCTCCCTCCTCCCTTGGTGTTCTGTGAGATGGACACACCCTCTCCCTCCTCCTTGGTGTTCTGTGAGATGGACACACCCTCTCCCTCCTCCTAGGTGTTCTGTGAGATGGACACACCCTCTCCCTCCTCCTAGGTGTTCTGTGAGATGGACACACCCTCTCCCTCCTCCTAGGTGTTCTGTGAGATGGACACACCCTCTCCCTCCTCCTTGGTGTTCTGTGAGATGGACACACCCTCTCCCTCCTCCATAGGTCTGTGAGATGAGACACCCTCTCCCTCCTCCTAGGTGTTCTGTGAGATGGACACACTCTCTCCCTCCTCCTAGGTGTTCTGTGAGATGGACACACCCTCTCCGTCCTCCCTAGGTGTTCTGTGAGATGGACACACCCTCTCCCTCCTCCTTGGTGTTCTGTGAGATGGACACACCCTCTCCCTCCTCCTAGGTGTTCTGTGAGATGGACACACCCTCTCCCTCCTCCTAGGTGTTCTGTGAGATGGACACACCCTCTCGCTTCCCTAGGTGTTCTGTGAGATGGAGGACACCCTCTCGCTCCTCCCTAGGTGTTCTGTGAGATGGACACACCCTCTCCCTCCTCCTTGGTGTTCTGTGAGATGGACACACCCTCTCCCTCCTCCCTAGGTGTTCTGTGAGATGGACACACCCTCTCCCTCCTCCCTAGGTGTTCTGTGAGATGGACACACCCTCTCGCTCCTCCCTAGGTGTTCTGTGAGATGGACACACCCTCTCGCTCCTCCCTAGGTGTTCTGTGAGATGGACACACCCTCTCCCTCCTCCCTAGGTGTTCTGTGAGATGGACACACCCTCTCCCTCCTCCCTAGGTGTTCTGTGAGATGGACACACCCTCTCCCTCCTCCCTAGGTGTTCTGTGAGATGGACACACCCTCTCCCCCCTCCTCCCTAGGTGTTCTGTGAGATGGACACACCCTCTCCCTCCTCCCTAGGTGTTCTGTGAGATGGACACACCCTCTCCCTCCTCCCTAGGTGTTCTGTGAGATGGACACACCCTCTCCCTCCTCCCTAGGTGTTCTGTGAGATGGATTATATGGATGGGGGCTGGACGGTGATGCAGAGGAGGACAGACGGAATGACAGACTTCGGACGGCCCTGGACAGACTACACAGACGGCTTTGGACACCTGCCAGGTAACCTGTGTGTGTCTGTGTGTGAGTGTGTGAGTGTGTGTGTGTGTGTGTGTGTGAGAGAGAGAGAGAGTCCATGTATTCTGTGTGTGACATGTCTAGCAGTAAACCTCTCATTCTGTACAACATCGACGTCCTCACTTGTCTGCTGCTGGTCTGCTCTGTCTTTGTTAGGGTGTGTAAAAGAGATCTGGTTAAATAAATGCATAGCTATGTCAACGTTTTTTCTTGTAGTTTTGCAGTTTAGATCAATATAGTTGTTAGTCTATGATAAAGTAAGCATTTCATTACAGTTGATTTGATTCTATTTTTTAAGCTAGTTTGGACTACAGACTATATCTACAGTATAAGCTAGTTTGGACTACAGACTATATCTACAGTATAAGCTAGTTTGGACTACAGACTACAGACTACAGACTACAGACTACAGACTACAGACTACAGACTACAGACTACAGACTATATCTACAGTATAGATGCAGGAGATGTTCGAAAACAGTTCAGATCAACCAAACTTTTTTTTATTGTGCTTAAAGGGGCAATCTGCTACTTCCATTTTTGGACTTTTTGGAAATAATATACAGTGCATTCGGAAAGTATTCAGACCACTTCCTTTTTCCACATTTTGTTACGTTACAGCCATATTTCTAAAATTGATTATATTGAAAAAATACACCATAATGACAAAGCGAAAACAGGTTTTTAGAAATATGTTGAAGTGTTGGCTTATTTACATAAGTATTCAGACCCTTTGCTATGAGAATGAAATTGAGCTCAGGTGCATCCTGTTTCCATTGATCATCCTTGAGATGTTTCTACAACTTGATTGGAGTCAACCTGTGGTCAATTCAATTGATTAGACACGATTTGGAAAGGCACACACCTGTCTATATAAGGTCCCACTATTGACAGTGCATGTCAGAGCAAAAACAAAGCCATGAGGTCGAAGGAATTGTCCGTAGAGCTCAGAGACAGGATTGTGTCGAGGCACAGATCTGGGGAAGGGTACCAAAACATTTCTGCAGCATTGAAGGTCCCCAAGAACACAGTGGCCTCCATCATTCTTAAATGGAAGAAGTTTGGAACCACCAAGAATCTTCCTAGAGCTGGCTGCCCGGCCAAACTGAGCAATCGGGGGAGAAGGGCCTTGGTCAGGGAGGTGACCAAGAACCCAATGGTCACTCTGACAGAGCTCCAGAGTTCCTCTGTGGAGATGGGAGAACCTTCCAGAAGGACAACCATATCTGCAGCACTCCACCAATCAGGCCTTTATGGTAGAGTGGCCAGACGGAAGCCACTCCTCAGTAAAAGGCACATGACAGCCCGCTTGGAGTTTGCCAAAAGGCACCTAAAGAACTCTCAGACTATGAGAAACAAGATTCTCTGGTCTGTTGAAACCAAGATTGAACTCTTTGGTCTGAATGCCAAGCGTCACGTCTGGAGGAAACCTGGCACCATCCCTACGGTGAAACATGATGGTGGCAGCATCATGCTGTGGGGATGTTTTTCAGCGGCAGGGACTGGGAGACTAGTCAGGATCGAGGAAAAGATGAAAGATGAACGGAGCAAAGTACAGAGAGATCCTTGATGAAAACCTGCTCCAGAGCACTCAGGACCTCAGACTGGGGCGAAGGTTCACCTTCCAACAGGACAACGACCCGAAGCACACAGCCAAGACAACGCAGCCAAGACAACACAGCCAAGACAACGCAGCCAAGACAACGCAGCCAAGACAACGCAGCCAAGACAACGCAGCCAAGACAACACAGCCAAGACAACGTAGCCAAGACAACACAGTCAAGACAACACAGTCAAGACAACGCAGCCAGGGCGACTAAGTTGGGCATATCTTGTTTTTCCTACTAGACATGATCAGCATCAGCAGTACTAGATGTATTATTTTTTACAAATGTCACTCGGCTCCGTCATATCCTGACATGGTCTCTCCTATCATTGCTATGTGGATGACACTCAACTACTTTTCTCCTTCCCCCTTCTGACACCCAGGTGGCGACATGCATCTCTGGATGGCTGGCAGATATCTCAGCTTGGATGGTAGAGCACGGCTGGTAGAGCACGGCGCTTGTAACGCCAAGGTAGTGGGTTCGATCCCCGGGACCACCCATACACAAAAATGTATGCACGCATGACTGTAAGTCGCTTTGGATAAAAAGCGTCTGCTAAATGGCATATTATTATATTATAACAAGACATTGCTGCTCTTCCCCCCGCTCCAAGTCCTTCACCACTGTTGACGACTCCAAGGTGTCCACCTCCCAGAGTGCAAAGAATCTTGGCAAGACCCTTGACAACACCCTGTCATTCTCTGCGAACATCAAAGCAGTACCTCGCTCCTGCATGTTCATAATCTACAACATCCAAAGAGTACGACCCTACCTCACACAGGAAGCGGCGCAGGTCCTAATCCAGGCACTTGTCATCTCCCATCTAGACTACTCCAACTCTCTGTTGGCTGGGCTCCCCACTTGTGCCATCAAACCCCTCTAACTTATTCAGAATGCTACTGCCCGCCTGGTGTTCAATCTTCCCAAGTTCTCCCATGTCTCCTCCGCACCTGCCACCTGCTTCCAGTTGAAGCTCGCATCCACTTGAAGACCCTGGTGCAGCAAGGGGAACTGCCCTTCTCTGCTTTCAGGCTATGCTCAAACTCCCCAACCCGAGCACTCCGTTCTGCAACATCTGGTTTCATCTTCTTCCCAACTCCCGCTCAGCCCAGTCCAAGCTCTCCGCTGTTCTGGCTTTAGGGGGAGACTCGTTCCACAATTGAGGTGCAGGGACAGAGAAGAGCTTTGACTGGGCTGAGCGGGAGTTGCCCTTCCGGAGTCCCTGCCCATCTTCCAAAAACGTCTGAAACCCAAAGAGTATCTTAAATAAATATCACAATAAAAAAATGTTTTACCTGCACTTGTCTTTTCCTAGTAGCACTGACTTTGCTTCTTTGAGGGAAAATGTACTATGTTGCTATGACTGTGATATGTGGTTGTGAATTTCATACAATTTAAAATGGCGCCAAACAATTAAAAAAACATTGCGTAAAACACAAGAAAATGTTATCCTTTTTAGATAAAACTATACTAAATAATTTATACCCAAATAATTTATTATGAAAAAACACTGTGTTTGCAATGAAGGTCTATAGTAGCCTCAACAGCACTCCGTATAGGGTAGCACCATGGTGGTAGCCGGAGGATGAAAGCTAGCTGGGTCCGTCCCTCCTCTTGGTACATTGACTTCAATACAAAACCTCCTGGGCGTCTAGGGGGCGCTTGGTTCTCACCCCCTTCCATAGACTTACCACAGTAATTATGACAACTTCAGGAGGACGTGTCCTCCAACCTATCAGAGCTCTTGTAGCATGAACTGACATGTTGTCCACCCAATCAAAGGATCAGAGAATGAATCTAGTACTGAAAGCATAAGCTACAGCTAGCTAGCACTGCAGTGCATAAAATGTGGTGAGTAGTTGACTCAAAGAGAGAGAAAGACAATAGTTTTGAACAAATTAATTTCTTAAAAAATGAAGGAGTGTAAGGGTTGGTGTGAGGTGTGACTCAGATGCGGTGCAGGATAGACAGTAGGCAGTAGGCAGAGATGGTGAAACAAGGATCTTTACTGGTGGTCCCAAAACCAGGGTACAAAATAACGGACTTAACACGATAAAAGAAAGGTGGAGCAAATAAATCTCCAAAAACAGGCTGACAGCCAAAATACGAAATAGTAACTACGACTGAAAACAACAACGAAACAGGGAGAACACTTCTCGAGTACCTGTACATACTTCTCCGATCAGACACTGATTAGTACTGCAGGACATAGAGAAACTAGCAGAGAAAACTGAGCAAGGGAACACAGGGAAGTGAGGGCATAAATACACAGGTGAACAGGTAGACACAGGTGACACCAATAGGATACTGATTAGTCCCGAGACTGTGAGTGAGAAGGGGCCTACGGTTATCGGAGGATGACACCTAGTGGATCGCTCCGGAACTGCGACCCCCTCCTGTAACAAAGGAGAAGCAAGAGAGAGAGAGAGAGAGAGAGAGAGAGAGAGAGAGAGAGAGAGAGAGAGAGAGACTTGGAGAGAGAGAGAGAGAGATGAGAGAGAGAGAGAGAGATTTCGTAATTTTTTTCACTTTTAGTTTCACTTAGCTAGCAAATGCAGCTGGCTATTTTAGTTACTCAAACACCCAGCTCAAACAGAGGGATGCTATGTTAGCTAGCTGGCTATGACTATCCAACACAACACTGGAACTCTTCCAAGTCAAGGTAAGCTTTTGGTTTTATTAATGTATTGCCACCGGGGCCCGCCGGTGTAACTGCTTACTGACTATACACTGCAACGTTTACTAACGCATTAGTTCTAGTAGCTATATTGACTAGGATGTTACTTAATATGGGAACAACGGTGTAGGCTGTGTGTAGCGGTTATGACATGGTTTGGCTTGGAAAGGTTTTTTCACCTGGTCACACAGCTGAAGTGTTGTTCATTGAAGTCCACAAACGAAGGGAAAAGGTGAGAGGAGGAGAGTGCATAGAGGCGAGAAGGAATACAAAATGGCTGCTATGAAAGTGAACTGTGTTTATGCGTGATCAGGGGTATATTCATTCTGCCGATTCTGTTGAAAAACATTTCTTAAATGGAAGCAAACTAAATGGTGATAAAAATACCTGAATTTGTCCAATAGAAATTATTGTTTGCAACTGTTGGACTAATGATTACACCCTAGATCAGCTAGATGCAGGCGAGAGTGTGCAAGGCGGTACTGAATGTATCACGGTCTGTCATCTCAAATGTGTCTCTCGACCTGTGTCCACCTACGTTACAGTAAACTTTCATTCATAGGCCCCGGTTGTGTAGCAACCTCATGATGGGTACAGGGAAAATTCTAGTAACATGAAGTTGCCTAAACCTATCGATGTTACATTGAACTGAGTGAATGGAAAATGAATGACAGTCATCCACCATACTGTAATAGAAATAAGGCCATGCACCACCGCCATCCAATTCAAGCTCCACATCAGTTTCCGCCATCATTCCCTGAAACCGTTCTGTTTGTCTCATCCGCTAAAAGCGGACATATTTTTTTCAGCTCCAATCTGAGCCAGATTGACAGTGCTCTGACCCAATGAGAATGGGGGGGGAACAAGGGGAGCCAATCATATTTCAGGGTGGGCTGGTGCAATCCCTGCCAGCCCTTTGGCAACGCCCCTGTCTATAGGCCTAGTTAATGTGCGGCGGGCACATCTCTGCAGCGATATCAATCATCAGTTGATAGTAATAACACATGGCTAACCGAAAATGTATATAAACAAAGATAAAAACAAAATATTGGATTTTCTTATTCATTCTCTTAACCTGGGTCTTTCAAACCAACTGAAAGGCGTATGGAAAAAACTGAATGGATTTGTTACTTCTAGGGTTAGACTACTGCAATGCTCTATTTTCCGGCTACCGGATAAAGCACTAAAATAAACTTCAGTTAGTGCTAAATACGGCTGCTAGAATCCTGACTAGAACAAGAAATTTGATCATATTACTCCAGTGCTAGCTTCCTACACTGTCTTCCTGTTAAGGCAACATTGAAAATGTTTCAAGGTTTTACTGTTAACCTATAAAGCGTTACATGGGCTTGCTCCTACCTATCTTTCCGAGTTGGTCCTGCCGTACAGCACCAATACGTACGCTACTGGTCCACAAGACGCAGGCCTCCTAATTGTCCCTAGAACGGCTGCAGTTCTAAGCAAAACAGCGGGAGGCAGGGCGTTCCTTCTCCTATAGATCTCCATTTTTATGGAAAACAGTCTGCCTACCCATGTGAGAGACGCAGACTGGGTCTCAAAGTCCTTTAAGTCTTTACTGAAAGGACTAGTTGGATCCTCTCTCAGTATTTTCAGTCATATGATTGAGTAAGGTAGTCTGGCCAGGAGTGTGTGAAGGTGAACGGGAAAGGCTGGAGAAATGGTGAAGAACGAACAGCCCTTGCTGTCTCTGCCAGGCCGGTTCCCCTCTCCAACTGGGGTTCTCTGCCTCTAACCCTGTTGCAGGGGCTGAGTCACTGGCTTGCTGGTGCTCTTTCATGCCGTCCCTGGGAGGGGTGCATCCAAAACTTGAGTGGGTGAGTTACTGACGTGATCTTCCTGTCTGGGTTGGCGCCCCCCCCCTTGAGTTTGTGCTGTGGTGGAGACCTCTGTGGGCTATACTCGGCCTTGTCTCAGGATTGTAAGTTGGTGGTTGGGGATATCCCTCTAGTGGTGCGCAGGGGCTGTGCTTTGGCGGATGTGGTTGGGGTTATATCCTTCCACTGGACTATCCAACGCAACACTGGCCCTGTCCGGGGGTTTTTCTTCGGATGGGGCCACAGTGTCTCACGGACCGCTCATTTCTATACCGCAAAGCCTCCAGTAATATGGGGACATTTATGCTGCAGTAGTTTTATGTGTCGGGGGTTGCTGGGGTTAGTTGGTGAGAGGAGGAGACCTGGAGTACTTCTCCCCTGTCTAGTATCCAGTGTCCTGTGTGAATATTCATTTAAGATTCTGCTCTCTCTAATTCTCTCAAATTCTCTCTTTTCTCTCCGAGAACCTGAGCCCTAGGACCATACGTCAGGTGACTACCGGGAATGATGACACCTTGCTGTCCCCAGTCCGCCTGGCCCAGCTGCTGATGTCCCAGTTTTATTCTGTCACTGCCTGCGGCTACGAAACCCCTACCTGTGATGTGAGACCTGCACCTGTTTCAAACTCTTAATGAATCGGCTATGAAAAGCCAAACATCAGAGAGACCTGAGCCCTAGGACGATATACGTCGGAACTACCGGCCGTGGAATGGGGGGGGAACAAGACTCCTTGCTGTCCCCAGTCAATCGCCTGGCCCCCTTGCTGCTATTCCAGTTTAAAACTGTCTCTCTGCCTGCGGTTATGGAACCCATGGCTAACCGGACCTGTCCCAGACCTGCTGTTTTCAAAACTCTTACCAATGATCGGCTATGAATGGCAGCCAACCTGAGATTTATTGCTTCAGAACCTGATTATTATTTTGCAGACCATGCTTGTCACTTATGAACATTTTCAGAATCAACTGCTTGGCATGGTTCTGTTATAATCTCCACCCGGTTATATGCACAGCCAGAAGCAGGCTCCCCTCTGTTGTAGCCTCCAACCTCAGTGGCCACCCCCTCATAGCCTGGTTCCTGCCAGCTCTCTAGGTTCCACCTCTTCAAACTAGGTTTTTCACCTTGTTTAGCTAGGGAGTTTTTCCTAGCCCAGCTCCCCGTCTTCTACACCTGCACCTCAGTAATCAAACTAGCTCCCTCTTTTATAGCTTTTCAGGCTGGGTTTCTGTACAGCACTTCGAGAAACTCCAGCTCCCCTCTGTTAGCTGATGTAAAGAAGCCAGGCTATATAAAATAAAATTCCCTCTTGTTGATTGATTCAGATCAAATGGTGATGGCAGCTTAGAGTTTTGAAGAGAGGAACAGTAATCTGTTGAGTTTACTGTTTAGTTGTGCTTCAAACTGCCAGCTCCCCTCTGTTATAGCCTCCACCTCAGTAATCAAACTGCCAGCTCCCCTCTGTTATAGCCTCCACCTCAGTAATCAAACTGCCAGCTCCCCTCTGTCATAGCCTCCACCTCAGTAATCAAACTGCCACTCTCCCTTCTGTCTGTCCTACCTCAGTAGCCTCCCCCTCAGTAATAGCCTCCAACTGCCAGCTCCCCTCTGTTATAGCCTCCACCTCAGTAATCAAACTGCCAGCTCCCCTCTGTTATAGCCTCTACCTCAGTAATCAAACTGCCAGCTCCCCTCTGTTTGTAGCCTCCACCTCAGTAAATCAAACTGCCAGCTCCCCTCTGTTATAGCCTCCACCTCAGTAATCAACTGCCAGCTCCCCTCTGTTTATAGCCTCCACCTCAGTAATCAAACTGCCAGCTCCCCTCTGTTATAGCCTCCACCTCAGTAATCAAACTGCCAGCTCCCCTCTGTTATAGCCTCCACCTCAGTAATCAAACTGCCAGCTCCCCTCTGTTATAGCCGCCACCTCAGTAATCAAACTGCCAGCTCCCCTCTGTTATAGCCTCCACCTCAGTAATCAAAACTGCCAGCTCCCCTCTGTTATAGCCTCCACCTCAGTAATCAAACTGCCAGCTCCCCTCTGTTATAGTTCCACCTCAGTAATCAAAAACTGCCACCTCCCCTCTGTTATAGCCCTCCACCTCAGTAATCTGCAGCTCCCCTCTGTTATAGCCTCCACCTCAGTAATCAAACTGCCAGCTCCCCTCTGTCATAGCCTCCACCTCAGTAATCAAACTGCCAGCTCCCCTCTGTTATAGCCTCCACCTCAGTAATCAAACTGCCAGCTCCCCTCTGTTATAGCCTCCACCTCAGTAATCAAACTGCCAGCTCTCCACCTCAGTAATCAAACTGCCAGCTCCCTCTGTTATAGCCTGCCAGCTCCCCTCTGTTATAGCCTCCACCTCAGTAATCAAACTGCCAGCTCCCCTCTGTTATAGCCTCCCCTCAGTAATCAAAGCTGCCAGCCCCTCTGTTATAGCCTCCACCTCAGTAATCAAACTGCCAGCTCCCCTCTGTTATAGCCTCCACCTCAGTAATCAAACTGCCAGCTCCCCTCTGTAGCCTCCACCTCAGCAGTAATCAACTGCCAGCTCCCCTCTGTTATAGCCCACCAGTAATCAAACTGCCTGTTTATAGCCTGCAGCTCCCCTCTGTTATAGCCTGCCAGCTCCCCTTGTTATAGCCTCCACCTCAGTTATATCAGTAAACTGCCAGCTCCCCTCTGTTGTAGCCTCCACCTCAGTAATCAAACTGCCAGCTCCCCTCTGTTATAGCCTCCACCTCAGTAATCAAACTGCCAGCTCCCCTCTGTTGTAGCCTCCACCTCAGTAATCAAACTGCCAGCTCCCCTCTGTTATAGCCTCCACCTCAGTAATCAAACTGCCAGCTCCCCTCTGTTATAGCTCCCCTCTGGTTACCAAACTCCACCTCAGTAATCAAACTGCCAGCTCCCCTCTGTCATAGCCTCCACCTCAGTAATCAAACTGCCAGCTCCCCTCTGTTATAGCCTGCCAGCTCCCCTCTGTTATAGCCTGCCAGCTCCCCTCTGTTATAGCCTGCCAGCTCCCCTCTGTTATAGCCTGCCAGCTCCCCTCTGTTATAGCCTGCCAGCTCCCCTCTGTTATAGCCTCCACCTCAGTAATCAAACTGCCAGCTCCCCTCTGTTATAGCCTCCACCTCAGTAATCTAACTGCCAGCTCCCCTCTGTTATAGCCTCCACCTCAGTAATCAAACTGCCAGCTCCCCTCTGTTATAGCCTCCACCTCAGTAATCTAACTGCCAGCTCCCCTCTGTTATAGCCTGCCAGCTCCCCTCTGTTATAGCCTGCCAGCTCCCCTCTGTTATAGCCTGCCAGCTCCCCTCTGTTATAGCCTGCCAGCTCCCCTCTGTTATAGCCTGCCAGCTCCCCTCTGTTATAGCCTGCCAGCTCCCCAGCTCTGTTATAGCTGCCAGCTCCAGCCTCTGTTATAGCCTGCCAGCTCCCCTCTGTTATAGCCTGCCAGCTCCCCTCTGTTATAGCCTGCCAGCTCCCCTCTGTTGTAGCCTGCCAGCTCCCCTCTGTTGTAGCCTGCCAGCTCCCCTCTGTTATAGCCTGCCAGCTCCCCTCTGTTATAGCCTGCCAGCTCCCCTCTGTTATAGCCTGCCAGCTCCCCTCTGTTATAGCCTGCCAGCTCCCCTCTGTTATAGCCTGCCAGCTCCCCTCTGTTATAGCCTGCCAGCTCCCCTCTGTTATAGCCTGCCAGCTCCCCTCTGTTATAGCCTGCCAGCTCCCCTCTGTTATAGCCTGCCAGCTCCCCTCTGTTATAGCCTGCCAGCTCCCCTCTGTTATAGCCTGCCAGCTCCCCTCTGTTATAGCCTGCCAGCTCCCCTCTGTTATAGCCTGCCAGCTCCCCTCTGTTATAGCCTCCTATTGAGGTTTTCATTTCAGTTCTTGTTTTTATTGTTATACAGTCCGTATGTTCATTATTGTCTGTTTTGTCTGATAACACGTGTGTGTGTGTGTGTGTGTGTGTGTGTGTGTGTGTGTGTGTGTGTGTGTGTGTGTGTGTGTGTGTGTGTGTAGGCGAACACTGGCTGGGTCTGAGGAAGGTGTTTCACGTCGTCAACCAGAAGGAGGTTCGCTTCCAGCTGCACATCGCTCTGGTCTCTGGTGACGACACTTCCTCGTAGACGCATCATACGATGACTTCCGCCTCGACAACGAGACACACTTCTACAGCCTCCACCTGGGGAGATACGCTGGCAGCGCAGGTACACACACTTCTACTCTTATCCAGAGCGACTCACAAATTGGTGCGTTCACCCTATAGCCAGTGGGATAACCACTTTACCCATTTTTTTTTTGGGGGGGGGGGGGGGGGGTATGGTAGAAGGATTCTGAACTTTTATCCTATCCCAGGTATTCCTTAAAGAGGTGGGGTTTCAAATGTCTCCGGAAGGTGGTGAGTGACTCCGCTGTCCTGGCGTCGTGAGGGAGCTTGTTCCACCATTGGGGTGCCAGAGCAGCGGAACAGTTTTGACTGGGCTGAGCGGGAAACTATGCTTCCGCAGAGGGAAGGGGAGCCAGCAGGCCAGAGGTGGATGAACGCAATGCCCTCGTTTGGGTGTAGGGACTGATCAGAGCCTCGAAGGTACAGAGGTGCCGTTCCCCTCCATGCTCCATAGGCAAGCACCATGGTCTTGTAGCGGATGCGAGCTTCAACTGGAAGCCAGTGGAGTGGGGAGCGGAGGAGGGGGGGTGGACGTGAGAGAACTTGGGAAGTTTGAACACCAGACGGGGCTGCGGCATTCTGGATGAGTTGTAGGGGTTTAATGGCACAGGCAGGGAGGCCAGCCAACAGCGAGTTGCAGTAGTCCAGACGGGAGATGACAAGTGTGCCTGGATTAGGACCTGTGCCGCTTCCTGTGTAAGGCAGGGTCGTACTCTCCGAATGTTTGTAGAGCATGAACCTGCAGGAGCGGGTCACCGCCTTGATGTTGGCGGAGAAACGACAGGGTGTTGTCCAGGGTCACGCCTAGGCTCTTCGCACTCTGGGAGGAGGACACAGCGGAGTTGTCAACCGTGATGGCGAGATCATGGAACGGGCAGTCCCTTCCCCGGGAGGAAGAGCAGCTCCGTCTTGCCAGGGTTCAGCTTGAGGTGGTGATCCGTCATCCATACTGATATGTCTGCCAGACATGCAGAGATGCGATTCGCCACCTGGTTATCAGAAGGGGGAAAGGAGAAGATTAGTTGTGTATCGTCAGCGTAGCAATGATAGGATGAGGCCATGTGAGGATATGACAGAGCCAAGTGACTTGGTGTATAGGGGAGAAAAGGAGAGGGCCTAGAACTGAGCCCTGGGGGACACCAGTGGTGAGAGCAGGTGGTGCGGAGGACAGCTTCTCGCCACGCCACTTGGTAGGAGCGACCGGTCAGGTAGGACGCAATCCAGGAGTGAGCCGCGCCGGAGATGCCCAGCTCGGAGAGGGTGGAGAGGAGGATCTGATGGTTCACAGTATCAAAGGCAGCAGACAGGTCTAGAAGGACAAGAGCAGAGGAGAGAGAGTTAGCTTTAGCAGTGCGGAGAGCCTCCGTGACACAGAGAAGAGCAGTTCTCAGTTGAATGACCAGTCCCTGAAACCTGACTGGTTTGGATCAAGAAGGTCATTCTGAGAGAGATAGCATAGAGAGTTGGCTAAAGACGGCACGCTCAATAGTTTTGGAAAAGAAAAGAAAGAAGGGGATACTGGTCTGTAGTTGTTGACATCAGTGGATCGAGTGTTGGTTTTTTTGAGAAGGGGAGCAACTCTCGCTCTCTGAAGACGGAAGGGGACATGGCCAGCGCGCCGAAAAAAAAATGCCAACCCACAGTAACTACCCACAAACAGCCCACGATGCCTAGCTATGACGCCATAGCTAACTAGCATCCAATAACACACAGTTTAGCACCAATACTTGGTTACAAACAAACTACCAAGAGTGTGTTAAACACACTAAACAGATAATTCATGTCCGTGTCTAGTTTCCTTTCATAACGCAGCAAAAATTAAACGTTGGCTAGCTAGCACATTAACATTGGAAACAACTCTCTCCACCGTTGCACTAAACAGATAATTACCAATAAAACGTTACCAGTAGCTACCCGCTAGCTAGCTAGCATACCAAGAGTGTGTTAACACTCTCTCCACCGTTGCACTAAACAGATAATTACCAATAAACGTTACCAGTAGCTACCCGCTAGATAGCTAGCATACCAAGAGTGTGTTAACACACTAAACAGATAATTCATGTCCGTGTCTAGTTCCTTTCATAACGCAGCAAAAAATTTAAACGTTGGCTAGCTAGCACATTAGCTAGCACATTAACATTGGAAAACCACTCTCCACCATTGCACTAAATAAACAGATAATTACCAATAAACGTACCAGTAGCTACCCGCTAGCTCTAGCTAGCCTCGTGCTTCGCCGGGCTCCGCCGTAAACAATACTTAAACAATACGTAAACAATACTTACCTACAATAATTGCCTACGGAACAAATAACTACCTAATAACTACCTAAATACTACTAACCTAAGCTTTACTACACCATACCTACTTATCCTAAGAAACACAACCTTCCACGACGAAGTACTAGGCGACACCATATGAGAAGCCAAGCTTACCAGCCTACGATCAAATAAGAAACACACAAACCTCTCCCTTCTAACATGGCCTCCCCCTCAGCAGTACAGATACGCTGGCAGCGCAGGTACACACACTTCACAAGCCTCCACCTGGGGAGATATGCTGGCAGGGCAGGTACACACACTTCTAAGCCTCCCACCTGGGGAGTAACGGTGTGCAGCGCAGGTACAACATGGACTGATAAAGTTCTTTCTGTGTGGGGTGTGGTGTCTCTCTCTCAAATAAAAAACGTTGTATGTGCAGGGGTACCGATGCGCCAAATACAACATGGTGTGCAGCAATTTACCAGGATAACATTCCTAACATAAGCCTTTCCTATGTGCACGAAGCCCTTTCCTAACCCAGCCCTTTCCTAACCCAAGCCCTTTCCTACCCACATGCCCTTTCCTAAGACAAGCGGTTTCCTACAGTCCAAGTTTGCTTTCAGGTAACCCAAGATAGGAGTAACCGGTATTGAGCCCTTTCCTATCCATCAGGGCTGTACCAACCCAAGCCTTTTCCTAACCCAGGGGTACCAACCCAAGTTCTAGTTCCATGGCTAATAATATAAGCCCTAACGGTTGAAGTCCATGTGCAGGGGTAACCAGGTAGACATGGCTATATATAAGCCCGGTAATTGAGTCGATGTGCAGGGGTACCAGGTAAGATACATGGCTATATAAGGAGTACCATGGTTATTAAGTCAATGTGCATAGGAAGTACCAGGTAGTAACATGGCTATATCCTATACATGTACCGGTATTGAGTAATGTGCAGGGGTACCAGGTAGTAACATGGCTATATATAAGGAGTACCCGGTATTGAGTCGATGTGCAGGGGTACCAGGTAGTAACATGGCTATATATAAGGAGTACCAGGTAGTAACATGGCTATATATAAGGAGTACCAGGTAGTAACATGGCTATATATAAGGAGTACCGGTATTGAGTCGATGTGCAGGGGAGTACCAGGTAGTAACATGGGCTATATATAAGGAGTACCGGTATTGAGTCGATGTGCAGGGGTACCAGGTAGTAACATGGCTATATAAGGAGTAAGGAGTACCGGTATTGAGTCGATGTGCAGGGGTACCAGGTAGTAACATGGCTATATATAAGGAGTACCGGTATTTGAGTCGATGTGCAGGGGTACCAGGTAGTAACATGGCTATATATAAGGAGTACCGGTATTGAGTCGATGTGCAGGGGTACCAGGTAGTAACATGGCTATATATAAGGAGTACCGGTATTGAGTCGATGTGCAGGGGTACCAGGTAGTAACATGGCTATATATAAGGAGTACCGGTATTGAGTCGATGTGCAGGGGTACCAGGTAGTAACATGGCTATATATAAGGAGTACCGGTATTGAGTCGATGTGCAGGGGTACCAGGTAGTAACATGGCTATATATAAGGAGTACCGGTATTGAGTCGATGTGCAGGGGTACCAGGTAGTAACATGGCTATATATAAGGAGTACCGGTATTGAGTCGATGTGCAGGGGTACCAGGTAGTAACATGGCTATATATAAGGAGTACCGGTATTGAGTCGATGTGCAGGGGTACCAGTAGTAGTAACATGGCTATATATAAGGAGTACCGGTATTGAGTCGATGTGCAGGGGTACCAGGTAGTAACATGGCTATATATAAGGAGTACCGGTATTAGAGTCGATGTGCAGGGGTACCAGGTAGTAACATGGCTATATATAAGGAGTACCGGTATTGAGTCGATGTGCAGGGGTACCAGGTAGTAACATGGCTATATATAAGGAGTACCGGTATTGAGTCGATGTGCAGGGGTACCAGGTAGTAACATGGCTATATATAAGGAGTACCGGTATTGAGTCGATGTGCAGGGGAGTACCAGGTAGTAACATGGCTATATATAAGGAGTACCGGTATTGAGTCGATGTGCAGGGGTACCAGGTAGTAACATGGCTATATATAAGGAGTACCAGGTAGTAACATGGCTATATATAAGGAGTACCG
>CM072227.1:59166988-59182110 GCA_036851935.1 Coregonus suidteri | reverse complement strand
AAAAAAAATGGCCAAGTTGTGCAACATCTGTAATGTCCGGGGCTTTCATCAATTGCAACCGAAACGCAAAAAATTTGACTTTACTTTTTGCTTCAACTGGCTGTCCAAATCCACTGAAAGATCGGAAATCCTGTCTGCAACTGTGTTTCTTGTCAGGCTGATATTTGCAAAATCCTGCCGCTTTTCAGGGCACACAATCTCCGCTGCCTTCATCATGCATGTTTTTACAATTCACCCTCACTAAATGGTTTTGAAGCCACTGCGATTTCATTAGCAATGAGGTAGCTAGCTTTCACTGCAGCGATGTCTCGGCTGTGAGTAACACAGACTGCTGTTTCTTCAGACCCGCCAACAGTTCATTCACCTCTCTCATCTCCGCTGTCCTTGAAAGTTGTCATATTTGTCGGCATGAAGACTCACATAGTGGCGACGAGGTTATATTCTTTCAGCACTGCAACATGCTCTGAACACACCAAACATACAGCTTTCCCATTCAATTCCGTGATGTAAATAGGATGACAATTTTTCTTGAACATCTGCCACTCTGCGTCAACTTTTCTCTTTTTTTGAACAGATACATATTGGGGCATGATGTGCCAAAGCACATAAGGTTAAAAGTAGAAGCCCGTATTAATAAATATCGCGGGCAAAAAAAAGTAGCTCATTGGCTGCACTTGCTTGACCTACTTGCTCTGCCCTGAGAATAAACCGTTTGCTTGCCTTACACACAATTGCTATTTGCGCCATCCAGTGGACGCAATTGGAACAGCAGTTTTATTTTATTGAAAAATTGCATGCGGCATTTTTTTACTTAATAAAAAAAAAAACAAAAAAAAAAGTTATTTTATTTTATTTTAGTTTTTTTAAATCATCTCGCGGGCCGGATTTACAAACCCGTTGCGTCGGCCCTGATCCGTCCCCGCGGCCCGTACGTTTGACACCCCTGGTCTCAAGCATTAGGGCGGCGCACAATGGGGCCCAGCGTCGTCCGGGTTTGGCCGTGTAGGCCGTCATTGTAAATAAGAATTTTGTTTCTTAACTGACTTGTTAGATAAAGGTTAAATAAATAAAAAAATAATAAAAAAATTAAAAAAGAAAGAAACCTGCACACTGCTCTTGCAAGTATCGCTGCTCTTTATTAAGCTTTAGGTATCGGCTCAAGCCTTCGTCAGAGCTTTTCTGAGTGTTTTTTATTTGCACCTTTATGTATACATTGCTCCACCACGTCCGTTCAATGCATCAATGGGGTGGAGTTGAGGGAAATAAGCAAGTGTTACCAACATAACAAATCAAATCAGATCAAATTTTATACAGTCTGTGCATTTCATTAGTATTCTAATAAAGTGTGTACATAAAACATATTAACAGCGTACTCTGACAGTTCTTCTTGCGCTATACACAATGTGGTCCTCTGTAGCTCAGCTGGTAGTGCACGGTGCTTGTAACGCCAGAGTACAGAGTAGTGGGTTCGATCCCCGGGACCACCCATAGTAAAAATTATGCCACACATTACTGTAAGTCGCTTTGGATAAAGCGTCTGCAAAATGTTTGGTTGGGGAGCCCAGCGTCGTCCGGGTTTTGGTTGGGGAGCCCAGCGTCGTCCGGGTTTTGGGGAGCCCAGCGTTCCGGTTTTTTGGGGAGCCCAGCGTCGTCCGGGTTTGGTTGGGGAGCCCAGCGTCGTCCGGGTTTTGGTTGGGGAGCCCAGCGTCGTCCGGGTTTGGTTGGGGAGCCCAGCGTGGGGATCCCGTCCGGGGTTTGGTTGGGGAGCCCAGCGCGTCGTCCGTCGTCCGGGTTTGGTTGGGGAGCCCAGCGTCGTCCCCAGCGTCGTCCGGGTTTGGTTGGGGAGCCCAGCGTCGTTGGGGTTTGGTTGGGGAGCCCAGCGTCGTCCGGGTTTGGTTGGGGAGCCCAGCGTCGTCCGGGTTTGGTTGGGGAGCCCAGCATCGTCCGTGTTTGGTTGGGGAGCCCAGCGTCGTCCGGGTTTGGTTGGGGAGCCCAGCGTCGTCCGGGTTTGGTTGGGGAGCCCAGCGTCGTCGGGGTTTGGTTGGGGAGCCCCAGCGTCGTCCGGGTTGGTTGGGGATCCCAGCGTCGTCCGGGTTTGGTTGGGGAGCCCAGCGTCGTCCAAGCGTTTCCGGGTTTGGTTGGGGAGCCCAGCGTCGTCCGGGTTTGGTTGGGGAGCCCAGCGTCGTCCGGGGTTTGGTTGGGGAGCCCAGCGTCGTCCGGGTTTGGTTTGGGGAGCCCAGCGTCGTCCGGGTTTGGTTGGGGAGCCCAGCGTCGTCCGGGTTTGGTTGGGGAGCCCAGGGTTTGGTTGGGGGCCCAGTTCCGGGTTGGTTGGGGAGCCCAGCGTCGTCCGGGTTTGGTTGGGGGAGCCCAGCGTCGTCCGGGTTTGGTTGGGGAGCCCAGCGTCGTGGGGTGTTTTGGTTGGGGAGCCCAGCGTCGTGGGGAGCCCAGCGTCGGGTTTGGTTGGGGGAGCCCAGCGTCGTCCGGGTTTGTTTGGGGAGCCCAGCGTCGTCCGGGTTTGGTTGGGGAGCCCAGCGTCGTCCGGGGTTTGGTTGGGGAGCCCAGCGTCGTCCGGGTTTGGTTGGGGAGCCCAGCGTCGTCCGGGTTTGGTTGGGGAGCCCAGCGTCGTCCGGGTTTGGTTGGGGAGCCCAGCGTCGTCCGGGTTTGGTTGGGGAGCCCAGCGTCGTGGGGTTGGTTGGGAGCCCAGCGTCGTCCGGGTTTGGTTGGGGAGCCCAGCGTCGTCCGGGTTTGGTTGGGGAGCCCAGCATCGTCCGTTGTTTGGTTGGGGAGCCCAGCGTCGTCCGGGTTTGGTTGGGGAGCCCAGCGTCGTCCGGGTTTGGTTGGGGAGCCCAGCGTCGTCGTTGGTTGGGGAGTTTGTCGTCCGGGGGTTGGGGCCCAGCGTCGTCCGGGGTTGGTTGGGGAGCCCAGCGTCGTCGGGGTTGGTTTGGGGAGCCCAGCGTCGTCGGGTTTGGTTGGGGGGTTTCCGGGTTTGGGGAGCCCAGCGTCGTCCGGGTTTGTTGGGGGGAGCCCAGCGTCGTCCGGGTTTGGTTGGGGAGCCCAGCGTCGTCCGGGTTTGGTTGGGGAGCCCAGCGTCGTCCGGGTTTGGTTGGGGAGCCCAGCGTCGTCCGGGTTTGGTTGGGGAGCCCAGCGTCGTCCGTGTTTGGTTGGGGAGCCCAGCGTCGAGCCCAGCGTCGTCCGGGTTTGGTTGGGGAGCCCAGCGTCGTCCGGGTTTTGGTTGGGGAGCCCAGCGTCGTCCGGGTTTGTTGGGGAGCCCAGCGTCGTCCGGGTTTGGTTGGGGAGCCCAGCGTCGTCCGGGTTTGGTTGGGGAGCCCAGCGTCGTCCGGGTTTGGTTGGGGAGCCCAGCGTCGTCCGGGTTTGGTTGGGGAGCCCAGCGTCTTCCGGGTTTGGTTGGGGAGCCCAGCGTCATTGGGGTTTGGTTGGGGAGCCCAGCGTCGTCCGGGTTTGGTTGGGGAGCCCAGCGTCATCAGGGTTTGGTTGGGGGAGCCCAGCGTCGTCCGGGTTTGGTTGGGGAGCCCAGCGTCGTTGGGGTTTGGTTGGGGAGCCCAGCGTCGTCGGGGTTTGGTTGGGGAGCCCAGCGGTCGGGGTTTGGTTGGGAGCCCAGCAGCGTCGTCCGGGTTTGGTTGGGGAGCCCAGCGTCGTCGGGGTTTGGTTGGGGAGCCCAGCGTCGTCCGGGTTTGGTTGGGGAGCCCAGCGTCGTCCGGGTTTGGTTGGGGAGCCCAGCGTCGTCGGGGTTTGGTTGGGGAGCCCAGCGTCGTCCGGGTTTGGTTGGGGAGCCCAGCATCGTCCGGGTTTGTTTGGGGAGCCCAGCGTCGTCCGGGTTTGGTTGGGGAGCCCAGCGTCGTCCGGGTTTGGTTGGGGAGCCCAGCGTCGTTGGGGTTTGGTTGGGGAGCCCAGCGTCGTCCGGGTTTGGTTGGGGAGCCCAGCGTCGTCCGGGTTTGGTTGGGGAGCCCAGCATCGTCGTCCGGGTTTGGTTGGGGAGGCCCAGCGTCGTCCGGGTTTGGTTGGGGAGCCCAGCGTCGTCCGGGTTTGGTTGGGGAGCCCAGCGTCGTCGGGGTTTGGTTGGGGGCCCAGCGTCGTCCGGGGTTGGTTGGGGATCCCAGCGTCGTCCGGGTTTGGTTGGGGAGCCCAGCGTCGTCCGGTTTGGTGGGAGCCCCAGCGTTGTTGGTTGTTGGGGAGCCCAGCGTCGTCCGGGTTTGGTTGGGGAGCCCAGCGTCGTCCGGGTTTGGTTGGGGAGCCCAGCGTCGTCCGGGTTTGGTTGGGGAGCCCAGCGTCGTCAGGGTTTGGTTGGGGAGCCCAGCGTCGTCGGATTTGGTTGGGGAAGGCCCAGCGTCGTCCGGGTTTGGTTGGGGAGCCCAGCGTCGTCCGGGGTTTGGTTGGGGAGCCCAGCGTCGTCCGGGTTTGGTTGGGGAGCCCAGCGTCGTCCGGGTTTGGTTGGGGAGCCCAGCGTCGTCCGGGTTTGGTTGGGGAGCCCAGCGTCGTCCGGGTTTGGTTGGGGAGCCCAGCGTCGTCCGGGTTTGGTTGGGGAGCCCAGCGTCGTCCGGGTTTGGTTGGGGAGCCCAGCGTCGTCCGGGGGTTTGGTTTTGGTTGGGGAGCCCAGCGCGTCGTCCGTTGTTTGGTTGGGGAGCCCAGCGTCGTCCGGGTTTGGTTGGGGAGCCCAGCGTCGTCCGGGTTTGGTTGGGGAGCCCAGCGTCGTCCGGGTTTGGTTGGGGAATCCCCAGGCCCAGCGTCGTCCGGGTTTGGTTGGGGAGCCCAGCGTCGTCCGGGTTTGGTTGGGGAGCCCAGCGTCGTCCGGGTTTGGTTGGGGAGCCCAGCGTCGTCCGGGTTTGGTTGGGGAGCCCAGCGTCGTCCGGGTTTGGTTGGGGAGCCCAGCGTCGTCCGGGTTTGGTTGGGGAGCCCAGCGTCGTCCGGGTTTGGTTGGGGAGCCCAGCGTCGTCCGGGTTTGGTTGGGGGAGCCCAGCGTCGTCCGGGTTTGGTTGGGGAGCCCAGCGTTCGTCGTCCGGGTTTGGTTGGCGTCGTTGGGGAGCCCAGCGTCGTCCGGGGTTTGGTTGGGGAGCCCAGCGTCGTCGTCGGGGTTTGGTTGGGGAGCCCAGCGTCGTTGGGGGTTTGGTTGGGGAGCCCAGCGTCGTCCGGGTTTGGTTGGGGAGCCCAGCGTCGTCCGGGTTTGGTTGGGGAGCCCAGCGTCGTCGGGTTTGGTTGGGGAGCCCAGCGTCGTCCGGGTTTGGTTGGGGAGCCCAGCGTCGTCGGGTTTGGTTGGGGGAGCCCAGCGTCGTCCGGGTTTGGTTGGGGAGCCCAGCGTTGGGGAGCCCAGCGTCGGGGTTTGGTTGGGGAGCCCAGCGTCGTCATCGGGTTTGGTTGGGGAGAGCCCCAGCGTCGTCCGGGTTTGGTTGGGGAGCCCAGCGTCGTCCGGGTTTGGTTGGGGAGCCCAGCCCAGGGGTTTGGTTGGGGAGCCCAGTCGTCCGGGTTTGGTTGGGGAGCCCAGCGTCGGGTTTGGTTGGGGATCCCAGCCGGGTTTGGTTGGGGAGCCCAGCGTGCGTCGTCCGGGTTTGGTTGGGGAGCCCAGCGTCGTCCGGGTTTGGTTGGGGGAGCCCAGCGTCGTCCGGGTTTGGTTGGGGAGCCCAGCGTCGTCCGTGTTTGGTTGGGGAGCCCAGCGTTCCGGGTTTGGTTGGGGAGCCCAGCGTCGTTGGGGTTTGGTTGGGGAGCCCAGCGTCGTCCGGGTTTGGTTGGGGAGCCCAGCGTCGTTGGGGTTTGGTTGGGGAGCCCAGCGTCGTCCGGGTTTGGTTGGGGAGCCCAGCGTCGTCCGGGTTTGGTTGGGGAGCCCAGCGTCGTCCGGGTTTGGTTGGGGAGCCCAGCGTCGTGGGGATCCCCAGCGGGTTTGGTTGGGGAGCCCAGCGTCGTCCGGGTTTGGTTGGGGAGCCCAGCGTCGTCCGGGTTTGGTTGGGGAGCCCAGCGTCTTTGGTTTGGTTGGGGAGCCCAGCGCGTCGTGGGGAGCCCAGCGTCGGGTTTGGTTGGGGAGCCCAGCGTCGTTGGGGTTTGGTTGGGGAGCCCAGCGTCGTCCGGGTTTGGTTGGGGAGCCCAGCGTCGTCCGGGTTTGGTTGGGGAGCCCAGCCAGCGTTTGGTTGGGGAGCCCAGCGTCGTTGGGGTTTGGTTGGGGAGCCCAGCGTCGTCCGGGTTTGGTTGGGGAGCCCAGCGTCGTTGGGGTTTGGTTGGGGAGCCCAGCGTCGTTGGGGTTTGGTTGGGGAGCCCAGCGTCGTTTGGTTGGGGGGGTTCCGGGTTGGGGGAGCCCAGCGTCGTCCGGGTTTGGTTGGGGAGCCCAGCGTCGTCCGGGTTTGGTTGGGGAGCCCAGCGTCGTCCGGGTTTGGTTGGGGGAGCCCAGCGTCGTCCGGGTTTGGTTTGGGGAGCCCAGCGTCGTTCCGGGTTTGGTTGGGGGAGCGTCGTTGGGGTTTGGTTGGGGAGCGTCGTCCGGGTTTGGTTGGGGGAGCCCAGCGTCGTTGGGGGTTTGGTTGGGGGAGCCCAGCGTTTGTTGGGGGGTTTGGTTTGGGAGCCCAGCGTCAGCGTCGTGGGGGTTTGGTTGGGGAGCCCAGCGTCGTCGGGTTTGGTTGGGGAGCCCAGCGTCGTCCGGGTTTGGTTGGGGAGCCCAGCGTCGTTAGGGTTTGGTTGGGGAGCCCAGCGTCGTTAGGGTTTGGTTGGGGAGCCCAGCGTCGTTCGGGTTTGGTTGGGGAGCCCAGCGTCGTGGGGTTTGGTTGGGGAGCCCAGCGTCGTCCGGGTTTGGTTGGGGAGCCCAGCGTCGTTCGGGTTTGGTTGGGGAGCCCAGCGTCGTTCGGGTTTGGTTGGGGAGCCCAGCGTCGTCCGGGTTTGGTTGGGGAGCCCAGCGTCGTTCGGGTTTGGTTGGGGAGCCCAGCGTCGTTCGGGTTTGGTGGGGAGCCCAGCGTCGTCCGGGTTTGGTTGGGGGGAGCCCAGCCTCAGCGTCGTTCGTTTGGGGGAGGCGTTTGGTTTTTGGGGTTGGGGAGCCCAGCGTCGTTCGGGTTTGGTTGGGGAGCCCCAGCGTCGTCCGGGTTTGGTTGGGGAGCCCAGCGTCGTTCGGGTTTGGTTGGGGAGCCCCAGCGTCGTCCGGGTTTGGTTGGGGAGCCCAGCGCGTCGTTGGGGGTTTGGTTTGTTGGGGAGCCCAGTGTCGTTGGGGTTTGGTTGGGGAGCCCAGCGTCGTTGGGGTTTGGTTGGGGAGCCCAGCGTCGTTGGGGTTTGGTTGGGGAGCCCAGCGTCGTCCGGGTTTGGTTGGGGAGCCCAGCGTCGTCCGGGTTTGGTTGGGGAGCCCAGCGTCGTTCGGGTTTGGTTGGGGAGCCCAGCGTCGTTGGGGTTTGGTTGGGGAGCCCAGCGTTAGGGTTTGGTTGGGGAGCCCAGCGTCGTTCGGGTTTGGTTGGGGAGCCCAGCGTCGTTCCGGGTTTGGTTGGGGAGCCCAGCGTCGTCGTCGGGTTTGGTTGGGGGAGCCCAGCGTCGTTCGGGTTTGGTTGGGGAGCCCAGCGTCGTTCGGGTTTGGTTGGGGAGCCAGCGTCGTTCGGGTTTGGTTGGGGAGCGTCGTTCGGGTTTGGTTGGGGAGCCCAGCGTCGTTGGGTTTGGTTGGGGAGCCCAGCGTCGTCCGGGTTTGGTTGGGGAGCCCAGCGTCGTCCGGGTTTGGTTGGGGAGCCCAGCGTCGTTCGGGTTTGGTTGGGGAGCCCAGCGTCGTCCGGGTTTGGTTGGGGAGCCCAGTCGTCGTGAGCCCAGCGTCGTCCGGTTTGGTTGGGGAGCCAGCAGTTCGTCGTCCGGGTTTGGTTGGGGAGCTTTACTTGGCTCATTGTGCTCTTGCGACTCCTTGTGGCGGGCCGGGCGCCTGCAGGCTGACTTCGGTCGTCAGTTGAACAGTGTTTCCTCTGACACATTGGTGCAGCTGGCTTCCAGGTTAAGCGGGCGGGTGTTAAGAAGCGCGGTTTGGCGGGTCATGTTTCGGAGGACGCATGACTCGACCTTCGCCTCCCGAACCCGTTGGGGAGTTGCAGCGATGAGACAAGACCGAAATTGGGGAGAAAAGTGGTAATGAAAACGTGTGTTATTGAGCCAACAATGATGGGCACTGCACACTAAAGCAGACCAGGATCCAATTAGTCAGCACCTGTGGATATATTGTTGTCTGATGCTAGCAAAGCATCCACCTGGGGATATATTGTTGTCTGATGCTAGCAAAGCATCCACCTGTGGATATATTGTTGTCTGATGCTAGCAAAGCATCCACCTGTGGATATCTTGTTGTCTGATGCTAGCAAAGCATCCACCTGTGGATATCTTGTTGTCTGATGCTAGCAAAGCATCCACCTGTGGATATCTTGTTGTCTGATGCTAGCAAAGCATCCACCTGTGGATATATTGTTGTCTGATGCTAGCAAAGCATCCACCTGTGGATATCTTGTTGTCTGATGCTAGCAAAGCATCCACCTGTGGATATCTTGTTGTCTGATGCTAGCAAAGCATCCACCTGTGGATATATTGTTGTCTGATGCTAGCAAAGCATCCACCTGTGGATATATTGTTGTCTGATGCTAGCAAAGCATCCACCTGTGGATATATTGTTGTCTGATGCTAGCAAAGCATCCACCTGTGGATATATTGTTGTCTGATGCTAGCAAAGCATCCACCTGTGGATATCTTGTTGTCTGATGCTAGCAAAGCATCCACCTGTGGATATATTGTTGTCTGATGCTAGCAAAGCATCCACCTGGGGATATATTGTTGTCTGATGCTAGCAAAGCATCCACCTGGGGATATATTGTTGTCTGATGCTAGCAAAGCATCCACCTGGGGATATATTGTTGTCTGATGCTAGCAAAGCATCCACCTGGGGATATATTGTTGTCTGATGCTAGCAAAGCATCCACCTGTGGATATCTTGTTGTCTGATGCTAGCAAAGCATCCACCTGTGGATATCTTGTTGTCTGATGCTAGCAAAGCATCCACCTGTGGATATATTGTTGTCTGATGCTAGCAAAGCATCCACCTGTGGATATATTGTTGTCTGATGCTAGCAAAGCATCCACCTGTGGATATCTTGTTGTCTGATGCTAGCAAAGCATCCACCTGTGGATATATTGTTGTCTGATGCTAGCAAAGCATCCAGGACTTATTTTTTCTGTAAGTAGCCAGAAAGAAAAGCTTTGACTATAATTTCTCTGATCATTTAGTAAGTTTCCCCCATCAGCATACAGCCCAGTATCAGTGTGAATAGGCTTAGAAGTTCTTTCAAAGAGATAGCCACCTGAAATAAAATGGTGATTAAATGCATCAATGATGGCATTTTTTGCTATAATGAGGTCAGTGTCTGAATTAATTTGTTGTGGCAGAGAGAAGGAAGTAGAACCCTTCAGAGATTTGACAGTTTTTCAGAATTTTGCCGGGTTCCCATTACAATCTGAAAGAGCGGTTACAAAATAATTAGATTTAGCCTTTCTGATTTGTCTTAGTTGCTTAAAAGCTTGCCAGTCCGGGCCTAAGCCTGTGTTCCTGGCCTTGACCCAACCATCATCTCTTTTATGAATGACTTCTGAAAATTCCGGAGTGTACCAGGCATTCAACCTGCCCTTAACTCTTAGTGTTTTTAAAGGAGCATAATTTTTTGACAAGGGAAATGGGTTTCAGTAAAGAACAATGGCCACTCCACCACCTCTACCCTGTCTGTCAGCTTTGAACACATGATGACCCACAATATTAATATCAGAGTTCAGAATATCCTCAGAGATCCAAGTTTCAGTCAAAAGCAGAATGACCTGATTCATCAGCATAGCCCAGATCTTGATGAAATCCAGTTTAGGAAGTAAGCTCCTAATGTTCAGATGTATCAACCCAAGGCCTTTACGATGTTTAAAGTCACATGGAGTCTCCAACTCAAACAAGCTACGTTCAATAGGTGGTTGCAGGCCCTGTCTGATGGTTGATATTGATATAGTTGCTATGGCTATAAGATTACAAAGAACTGCACCATTTGGTCTATTCTTATTTGTAATAGAGGAAAGAGTAGAAATTTGATTTACTTTTCCAAGGTTGGCACCATAGGGCCTGAGGCCAGCTTTTCCAAGGTTGGCACCATAGGGCCTGAGGTCAGCTTTTCCAAGGTTGGCACCATAGGGCCTGAGGTCGCAGCCAATGTCAGTTTGAGGAACTCTCAGAGTAACCAATGATGAAATGTTATAAACTGACTGACGTAGGCTTTGGTTGCCATCATTCAACAACCCAAGTCCTCTACGTGATTTGAAAACCAAGGGTATATTCAAGTTTATGGAATTCACATTTGAACTAATAGTATTGGGTGAGCAGACCACAGTGGGCTTCTCTTTTGAGGAAACAATAGAAGAGCTAAGAGCTGACAACAACCCTGGCAGTATAGACAACAGCGCTATGGCAACGCTGATAAAGGATGGGAGGGGCTACCTGAGAGGGGCTTGGTCTGTCACTGAGTCAATATCTTAGGCTGCTATATGGTTTGGGTGGAGTCCATCATCTCTGAAAAGGATCTTTTGTTTCCAAAAAGCGTTGAAAATGTCAATAAAAGTCATGCCAACAGAGAGGCAGTAGTCTTTAAGCCAGATATTAAGTACTAAGAGCCTGCTGACCCAGCGACGGCACGGGACCAGAGATAATCGGCTGCTATTCAGAACTTTTTAGGGTGTTGATCAGCTCAATAAAATCCTGCTTCATTAGCTCTGATTTACTCTTTTTTATATCCTTTGATCCCACATGCACTACAACAGCAGCAGCCCTTGGCGGACATAGGACGGATGGAAGAAATCCTGTGATATCCTTCACTGTAGCCCCCGGGTAGCACAGGGTTTTTGCTCCAGGAACCGAAATGTGCATCACCATGGAGCTAACAATGATGATGGCTGGAGGAAGGTGGATGTCCGGCCTTTCTGTGCCTCCTTGAGGACCGACGGGTGATGGGGGACCCACATCAATAGAAGCCCTCCGAGCAGGGTGGAGTTCTGGAGCCTCAGACACCCTCGAGGCCTGATGGGAGCCTGTGGTAAAACCCCCTGAGCTGGACCCTCAGGAGACAGGGTAGAGGATGAAGGAGCAGCAATCTCTGGAAGCAGGTGGATGAAACTGTTGGTCAGCAGGATGTGATCCCCCCCCCCCAAGCCGTTTCAGCCCCATTCACCAAAGTCCGCTGCCTTTCACTGGGCTTACGGTGTGTGACGTGTCTCCACTGGGATTTAGGATTGCAGGGCAGTCCTGGCTAGTCAGTCAGAGAGTGACGACACAATGGCAAGGGATGAAAACCAGGCTGAGAAGTAGTAAATAAAATGGTCTCCAAGTTACGATGCAATGTCTCAATTTGCTTACTCTGGATGTCAAGGTCAGACATGGCTTGGGGGTAGAAGCTGTTCAGTTTCCTTGTAGCCCCAGACTTGGCACTCTGGTACCACTCTGGTACCACTCTGGTACCACTCTGGTACCACTTGCCGTGCGGTAGCAGACTGAAGATGGTGCTGACAGACATGACAGCTCTGCTTCTAGCTCCTAAGCAACAGACATGACAGCTCTGCTCCTAGCTCCTAAGCAACAGACATGACAGCTCTGCTTCTAGCTCCTAAGCAACAGACATGACAGCTCTGCTCCTAGCTCCTAAGCAACAGACATGACAGCTCTGCTTCTAGCTCCTAAGCAACAGACATGACAGCTCTGCTCCTAGCTCCTAAGCAACAGACATGACAGCTCTGCTTCTAGCTCCTAAGCAACTTTGCAGTATTTTGTTTTTTTGTGTGGTATTTCTTACATTATTAGCCCAGAAAGTTTTTTGTGTTATTACATACAGTGGAAATAACTTTTGGATATCAGAGCAGCGTTAACTCACCAGCATTACGACCAGGAATACGACTTTCCCGAATTGGATCCTTTGTTTGTACCTCCCAGGGCAATTGAACTTATCCCAGAGGCTGCTCCAAGTTGCCCCCGGCGGAGAAGAGGTATTCGGAGTGGACTTCTAGTCTGACCCAGGAGGCGGGCACACCATCCACCACTTCCGAGTGTATTACTTGATAATGTTCAGTCTCTGGACAATAAAGTAGACGAGCTCAGGGCGAGGATCTCCTTCCAGAGAGACATCAGGGACTGTAACATACTCTGTTTCACAGAATCATGGCTGGGGAATAATGTCCCCGTCCATACAGCCAGCTGGGTTCTCAGTTTATCGCGCAGACAGGAATAAAGAACTCTCTTGGAAGAAGAAAGGCGGTGGTGTATGTTTCATGATGAACTACTCATGGTGTGATTGTGATAACATACATAAACTCAAGTCCTTTTGTTCACCCGACCTAGAATACCTCACAATCAAATGTCGACCGTATTACCTCCCAAGAGAATTCTCTTCGGTTATAGTCACAGCCGTGTATATTCCCCCTCAAGCCGATACCATGACGGCTCTCAAGGAACTACACTGGACTTTGTGCAAACTGGAAACCACATATCCTGAGGCCGCATTTATTGTAGCTGGGGATTTTAACAAAGCAAATTTGAGGAAAACGCTACCGCAGTTCTATCAACACATTGACTGTAGTACTCGCTTAGGAAAAACACTAGACCACTGCTACTCGCCTTTTCGAGATGCCAACGAGGCCCTCCCCCGCCCTCCCTTCGGCAAATCAGATCATGACTCCATTTTGCTCCTCCCTTCCTATAGGCAGAAACTCAAACAGGAAGTACCCGTGCTAAGATCTATTCAATGCTGGTCTGACCAATCGGAATTCATGCTTCAAGATTGTTTGATCACGCGGACTGGGATATGTTCCGGGTAGCCTCTGAGAATAACATTGACGCTTACACGGACATGGTGACTGAGTTAATCAGGAAGTGTATAGGGTATGTTGTTCCCACAGTGAATATTAAAACCTTCCCAAACCAGAAACCGTGGATAGATGGCAGCATTTAGTCCCAGGGTCCTTAGCTTGGTGATGAGCTTTGAGGGCACTATGGTGTTGAATGCTGAGCTGTAGTCAATTAATAGCATTCTCACGTAGATGTTCCTTTTGTCCAGGTGGGAGAGAGCAGTGTGGAGTGCAGTAAAGATTCCATCATCTGTGGATCTGTTGGGGCGGTATATGAATTGCAGTGGGTCCAGGGTGTCTGGGATGATTGTGTTGATGTGAGCCATGACGACCAGCCTTTCAAAGCACGTCATGGTTACAGATGTAAGTACTACGGGACGTTGTTTTGGCAGGTTACCTTTGAGTTCTTAGGAATAGGGACAATGGTGGTCTGCTTGAAACATGTTGGGATTACAGACTGGGACAAGGATATGTTTAAAATGTCTGTGAAGTACCATCTGGTCTGCGCATGCTCTGAGAACGCACCCTGGTATCCCACCTGGCCAAGCTGCCTTGCGAGTGTAAACCTGTTTAAAAGTCTTTCTCACATCGACCACGGAGAGCGAGATCACATAGTCGTCCGGGACAGCAGGGGCTCTCATGCCTGGCTCAATGTTCTTTGCCTTGAAGCAAGCATAGAAGGCTTTCAGCTTGTCTGAGAGGTTTGAATCACTGGGAAACTCAGGGCTGGGTTGTTCATTGTAATCTGTAATAATCTGCAAACCCTGTGTAGTAGGATTCCATTTTAGTCCTATATTGACCTTTTCCATGCTTGATGGCTCATCGGAGGTCGAAGCAGGCTTTCTTGTAAGCGTCCATGTTCGTATCCCGTTCCTTGAAAGCGGTAGCCATTAGCCATTAGCCTTGCACAGATACTGGTGTAGCCATTAGCCATTAGCCTTGCACAGATACTGGTGTAGCTCTAGCCATTAGCCATTAGCCTCCCTACTGTCACTTTGTTTTACTTCTGCTCTTTTTTTCTCAACACTTTTTTGTTGTTGTTTTATTCTTACTTTTTTGTTTAAAATAAATGCACTGTTGGTTAAGGGCTGTAAGTAAGCATTTCACTGTAATGTCTGCACCTGTTGTATTCGGCGCATGTGACCAAAAAAATTTGATTTGATTTGATTTGAGATACTGGTGTAGCTCTAGCCATTAGCCATTAGCCTTGCACAGATACTGCCTGTAATCCTTTACTGGTCACTTTACTGGTCACTGACTGATGAAGCCTTGCCTGATGTGGTAAACTCCTCAGTGTTATCGGATGAATTCTGAACATATTCCAGTCTGTGCTAGAGAAGCAGTCTTGTAGCTTAGCGTCCGCTTCGTCGGACCACTTCCGTACTGAGCTTGTCACTGGTACATCCTGTTTGAGTTTTTGCTTGTAAACAGGAAGCAGGAGGATGGAGTCATGGTCTGATTTGCCAAAGAGAGGGTGAGGGAGGGCTTTGTATGCATTTCTTTGGGTAGAGTAAAAGTGGTCCAGAGTATTAGTGCCTCTTGTGGCGCAGGAGACGTTTTGGTAAAAGTGGGTTGAAATGCATTTCAGTCTCCCCACGTTAAAGTCTACACCCACTAGAAACACTGCCTCTGTTTTCTTGTTTTTTAAGGCCCTGTACAGCTTGTTGAGTGCCTGCTTAGTGCCATTCTCGTTTTATGGTGGGATGTAGACAGCAGTGACAAGTACAGATGAAAACCAGTTGTTGTTTATAAAGAGGAACACCTCTCCCCCTTTGGTTTTGCCAGAGTTCGCTTTCCGGTTGAAATGAAGCGGATAAACCCTTATGTCCATATCGTCCCTTTCAGCCAAGTTTCTGAAAAGAACATAGACAGTTTCTGAAAATCATGCTCTCCCTTTCTCCCCCCCTCTCCCTTTCTCTCTCTCCCTTTCTCTCTCCTCTCTCCCCCTCTCTCTCTCTCTCTCTCTCTCTCTCTCTCTCTCTCTCTCTCTCTCTTTCTCTCTCTCTCTCTCTCTCTCTCTCTCTCTCTCTCTCTCTCTCTCTCTCTCTCTCTCTCTCTCTCTCCCCCATCTCTCTGTCTCTCTCTCCCCCTATCTATCTCTCTCTCTCTCCCCCTATCTCTCTCTCTCTCTCCCCCTCGCCCCCCCTCCCCCCTTTCCCTGCAGGTGATGCGTTCAGAGGATATGACCAGGACCAGAATCAGGACACGGCTCCGTTCAGCACGTTAGACGTTGACAACGACGGCTGCTCTCCGTTCTGCTCCTT
>CM072227.1:59159488-59161988 GCA_036851935.1 Coregonus suidteri | reverse complement strand
AGGCCCCTTGCTTTCCCCAGGGCAGCTGTCTAGGCCCCTTGCTTTCCCCAGGGCAGCTGTCTAGGCCCCTTGCTTTCCCAAGGGCAGCTGTCTAGGCCCCTTGCTTTCCCCAGGGCAGCTGTCTAGGCCCCTTGCTTTCCCCAGGGCAGCTGTCGAGGCCCCTTGCTTTTCCCCAGGGCAGCTGTCTAGGCCCCTTGCTTTCCCCAGGGCAGCTGTCTAGGCCCCTTGCTTTCCCCAGGGCAGCTGTCGAGGCCCCTTGCTTTCCCCAGGGCAGCTGTCTAGGCCCCTTGCTTTCCCCAGGGCAGCTGTCGAGGCCCCTTGCTTTCCCCAGGGCAGCTGTCTAGGCCCCTTGCTTTTTTCCATCTTTACTAAGGTGCTTCAACAAAGTACTGAGTAAAGGGTCTGAATACTTATGTAAATGTGATATTTCCGTTTTTTATGTTTAATAAATAGCAAACATTTCTAAAAACCTGTTTTTGCTTTGTCATTATGGGGTATTGTGTGTAGATTGTTGAGGAGTCTGAATATTTTCAGAAGGCCCTGTAATATATGTCACTTAGCAGATGCTTTTATCTAAAGACAGTTATAGTCATGCATGCATACATTTTACTTATGTGTGGTCCCGGGATTTGAACCCACAACTCTGGCGTTACAAGCTTTACCAACTGAGCTACAAAGGACCAAACCCAGGGGTTTGTCCTTTAAAACCCAGGGGTGTGTGAGCATGTGTGTGTGTCTGTTCAGTGTCCGGGTGTTGACAGTGCTGAGTGTCTCTCTGGGTGGTCTATTGTGTGTATGACTGGACTGATGGATGGTGTTATTTATTAAGGACCCCAACACACAGAGACACACACACACACACACACACACACACACACACACACACACACACACACACACACACACACACACACACACACACACACACACACAGAGAAAATATGTTAACACTCCAGCAGAATGTGTGCTGTTACCGGCCAAGTTAAAGCAGAGACAGGTGTTAAGACATAACTCTGTGTAAGAGGACGTTTAGGCTGGCATTCAATCCGAACGCGGTGTGGTTGCTTGGCGTTATTTAAAGGTCATTTCTGAAGCAGCGTTCTGAATGGAACAGCGTTTGGGACGGTCAGACAGACATCACTGATGCAGCGTTCTGAATGGAACAGTTTGGGACGATCAGACAGACATCACTGATGCAGCGTTCTGAATGGAACAGTTTGGGACGATCAGACAGACATCACTGATGCAGCGTTCTGAATGGAACAGTTTGGGACGGTCAGACAGACATCACTGATGGCAGCGTTCTGAATGGAACAGTTTGGGACGGTCAGACAGACATCACTGATGCAGCGTTCTGAATGGAACAGTTTTGGGACGGTCAGACAGACATCACTGATGCAGCGTTCTGAATGGAACAGTTTGGGACGGTCAGACAGACATCACTGATGCAGCGTTCTGAATGGAACAGTTTGGGACGGATCAGACAGACATCACTGATGCAGCGTTCTGAATGGAACAGTTTGGGACGGTCAGACAGACATCACTGATGCAGCGTTCTGAATGGAACAGTTTGGGACGGTCAGACAGACATCACTGATGCAGCGTTCTGAATGGAACAGTTTGGGACGGTCAGACAGACATCACTGAAGCAGCGTTCTGAATGGAACAGTTTGGGACGGTCAGACAGACATCACTGATGCAGCGTTCTGAATGGAACAGTTTGGGACGGTCAGACAGACATCACTGATGCAGCGTTCTGAATGGAACAGTTTGGGACGGTCAGACAGACATCACTGATGCAGCGTTCTGAATGGAACAGTTTGGGACGGTCAGACAGACATCACTGATGCAGCGTTCTGAATGGAACAGTTTGGGACAGGATCAGACAGACATCACTGATGCAGCGTTCTGAATCACTGTCAGACATGCGTCATGATGATGCAGCGTTCTGAATGGAACAGTTTGGGACGGTCAGACAGACATCACTGATGCAGCGTTCTGAATGGAACAGTTTTGGGACGGTCAGACAGACATCACTGATGCAGCGTTCTGAATGGAACAGTTTGGGACGGTCAGACAGACATCACTGATGCAGCGTTCTGAATGGAACAGTTTGGGACGGTCAGACAGACATCACTGATGCAGCGTTCTGAATGGAACAGTTTGGGACGGACATCAGCACATGGACATCAGACATCACTGCAGCAGCGTTCTGAATGGAACAGTTTTGGGACGGTCAGACAGACATCACTGATGCAGCGTTCTGAATGGAACAGTTTGGGACGGTCAGACGAGACATCAGATGCAGACATGGAACAGTTTGGGACGATGCAGACATCACTGATGCAGCGTTCTGAATGGAACAGTTTGGGACGATCAGACAGACATCACTGATGCAGCGTTCTGAATGGAACAGTTTGGGACGGTCAGACAGACATCACTGATGCAGCGTTCTGAATGGAACAGTTTGGGACGGTCAGACAGACATCACTGATGCAGC
>CM072227.1:59136988-59154488 GCA_036851935.1 Coregonus suidteri | reverse complement strand
TTCCACACTGGAAAGGGATCAGTGGAGCAGAGCAGGAAGTCCAGTCTTCTGGGAATACAGACCCTGAGGAATCTCATCTGCTGTTCATCACACACACACACACACACACACACACACACACACACACACACACACACACACACACACACACACACACACACACACACACACACACACACACACACACACACACACACACACACACACACACTCACACAGCAGGTTTAATAGTTTGAGGCCTGGCCACTTGAGTAGTTAAAATACTGTGACAGACGGGTTAGATTTAGCAATGTTCCCATGGGTCTGGGGCTTCAGGATGAATGAGCAACATTTTACATTTTAGTCTTTTAGCAGACGCTCTTATCCAGAGCGACTTACAGTTAGGGTATAAGCTGTTGAGAAGCCTTTTGGACCTAGACTTGGCGCTCCGGTACCGCTTGCCGCGCGGTAGCAGAGAGAACAGTCTATGACTAGGGTGGCTGGAGTCTTTGACAATTTTGTGGGCCTTCCTCTGACACCGCCTGGTATAGAGGTACCTGGATGGCAGGAAGCTTGGCCCCAGTGATGTACTGGGCCGTACGCACTACCCTCTGTAGTGCCTTGTGGTCGGAGGCCGAGCAGTTGCCATACCAGGCGGTGATGCAACCAGTCAGGATGCTCTTGATGGTGCAGCTGTAGAACTTTTTGAGGATCTGAGGACCCATGCCAAATCTTTTCAGTCTCCTGAGGGGTAATAGGCTTTGTCGTGCCCTCTTCACAACTGTCTTGGTGTGTTTGGACCATAATAGTTTGTTGGTGATGTGGACACCAAGGAACTTGAAGCTCTCAACCTGTTCCACTACAGCCCCGTCGATGAGAATGGGGGCGTGCTCAGTCCTCTTTTTTTTCCTGTAGTCCACAATCATCTCCTTTGTCTTGATCACGTTGAGGGAGAGGTTGTTATCCTGGCACCACACAGCCAGGTCTCTGACCTCCTCCCTATAGGCTGTCTCATCGTTGTCGGTGATCAGGCCTACCACTGTTGTCGTCGACAAACTTAATGATGGTATTGGAGTCGTGCCTGGCCATGTAGTCATGGGTGAACAGGGAGTACAGGAGGGGACTGAGCATGCACCCCTGAGGGGCCCCCGTGTTGACTATCAGCGTGGCAGATGTGTTGGTACCTACCCTTACCACCTGGGGGCTGCCCGTCAGGAAGTCCAGGATCCAGTTGCAGAGGGAGGTGTTTAGTCCCAGGGTCCTTAGCTTAGTGATGAGCTTTTAGGGCACTATGGTGTTGAACGCTGAGCTGTAGTTAATGAACAGTATTCTCACGTAGGTGTTCCTCTTGTCCAGGTGGAAAAGGGCAGTGTGGAGTGCAATAGAGATTGCATCATCTGTGGATCTGTTGGGGCGGTATGCAAATTTGACTGGGTCTAGGGTTTCTGGGATAATGGTGTTGATGTGAGCCATGATCAGCCTTTCAAAGCACTTCATGGCTACAGACGTGAGTGCTACGGGTCGGTAGTCATTTAGGCAGGTTACCTTAGTGTCCTTGGTATTACAGACTCAGTCAGGGACATGTTGAAAATGCCAGTGAAGACACTTGCCAGTTGGTCAGCGCATGCTCGGAGTACACGTCCTGGTAATCCGTCTGTTCCTGCAGCCTTGTGAATGTTGACCTGCTTAAAAGTCTTACTCACATCGGCTACAGAGAGCGTGATCACATAGTCATCCGGAACAGCTGATGCTCTCATGCATGCTTCAGTGTTGCTTGCCTCGAAGCGATCATAGAAGTGATTTAGCTCGTCTGGTAGGCTTGTGTCACTGGGCAGCTCGCGGCTGTGCTTCCCTTTGTAGTCTGTAATAGTTTTCAAGCCCTGCCACATCCGACGAGCGTCAGAGCCAGTGTAGCACGATTCAATCTTAGTCCTGTATTGACATTTGTTTGATGGTTCGTCAGAGGCCATAGCGTGATTTCTTAGAAGCATCCGGGTTAGAGTCCCGCTCCTTGAAAGCGCCAGCTCTACCCTTTAGCTCAGTGCGGATGTTGCCTGTAATCCATGGCTTCTGGTTGGGGTATGTACGTACGGTCACTGTGGGGATGACGTCATCGATACAGTTATTGATGAAGCCAGTGACTGATGTGGTGTACTCCTCAATGCTATCTGAAGAATTCCGGAACATGTTCCAGTCTGTGCTAGCAAAACAGTCCTGTAGCTTAGCATCTGCATTCTGACCACTTTTTTATTAAGCGAGTCAGTGGAGCTTCCTGCTTTAGTTTTTGCTTACAAGCAGGAATCAGGAGGATAGAGTTATCGTAAGATTTGCCAAATGGAGAGCGAGGGAGAGCGTTGTATACGTCTCTGTGTGTGGAGTAAAGGTGGTCTAGAGTTTTTTTTTCTCTGGTTGCACATTTAACATGCTGGTAGAAATTAGGTAGAACGGATTTAAGTTTCCCTGCATTAAAGTCCCCGGCTACTAGGAGCGCTGCCTCTGGATGAGCGTTTTCCTGTTTAGTTATGGCCTTATACAGCTAATTGAGGGCAATCTTAATGCCAGCATTGGTTTGTGGTGGTAAATAGACAGCTATGAAAAATATAGATGAAAACTCTCTTGGTAAATAGTGTGGTCTACAGCTTATCATGAGATACTCTACCTCCGGCGAGCAAAACCTCGAGACTTCCTTAGTATTAGATTTTATGCACCAGCTGTTGTTTACAAATATACACAGACCGCCACCCCTTGTCTTACCGGAGTCAGCCATTGTATCCTGCCGATGTAGCCTATATCCCGCCAGCTGTATGTTATCCATGTCGTCGTTCAGCCACGACTCGGTGAAACATAAGATATTACAGTTTTTAATGTCCCGTTGGTAGGATATAGTATAGTATAGTATAGATATAGTAGTTGATATTCGTGATCGTAGCTCGTCTATTTTGTTATCCAATGATTGTACGTTGGCTGATGGTAGAGGCAGATAATTCACTCGCCGTCGGATCCTTACAAGGCACCCCGACCTACGTCCACGATATCTCAGTCTCTTTATCATGCGAATGACGGGGATTTGGGCCTTGTCGGGTGTCTGTAGGATATCCTTCGCGTCCGACTCGTTGAAAAAAAAATATTCGTCCCATATCGAGGAGAGTAATAGCTGTCCTGATATCCAGAAGCTCTTTTTCGTCATAAGAAATGTGGCAGAAACATTATGAACAGAATAAATTACAAATAACTTGAAAAAAAAGCAGCAATCTTCTACGGCGCCACTTCCTTCCGAGCTGAATGTTGTATTAACAGTGTTAATCATCAATAAACTGTACTGACTGTTGTGTTAACAGTTTTATTAATTACTAAACTGTACTGAATGTTGTATTAACAGTGTTATTACTCACTAAACTGTATTGAATGTTGTATTAACAGTGTTATTACTCACTAAACTGTATTGAATGTTGTATTAACAGTGTTATTCAACACTAAGTTTACTGAATGTTGTGTTAACAGTGTTATTCATCACTAAACTGTACTGAATATTGTGTTAACAGTGTTATTCATCAAATAAATTGTACTGAATCTTGTGTTAACAGTGTTATTAATTACTAAACTGTACTGAATGTTGTGTTGACAGTGTTATTCATCATTAAACTGTACTGAATGTTGTGTTGACAGTGATATTAATTACTAAACTGAATTGAATGTTGTATTAACAGTGTTATTCACCACTAAACTGTACTGAATGTTGTGTTAACAGTGTAGTTAATTACTAAACTGTATTGAATGTTGTATTAACAGTGTTATTCATCACTAAACTGTACTAAATGTTGTGTTAACAGTGTTATTAATTACTAAACTGTACTGAATGTTGTATTAACAGTGTTATTACTCACTAAACTGTATTGAATGTTGTATTAACAGTGTTATTACTCACTAAACTGTATTGAATGTTGTATTAACAGTGTTATTCAACACTAAGTTTACTGAATGTTGTGTTAACAGTGTTATTCATCACTAAACTGTACTGAATATTGTGTTAACAGTGTTATTCATCAAATAAATTGTACTGAATCTTGTGTTAACAGTGTTATTAATTACTAAACTGTACTGAATGGTGTGTTGACAGTGTTATTCATCATTAAACTGTACTGAATGTTGTGTTGACAGTGATATTAATTACTAAACTGAATTAAATGTTGTATTAACTGTGTTATTCATCACTAAACTGTACTGAATGTTGTATTACCAGAGTTATTCATCACTAAACTGTACTGAATGTTGTATTACCAGAGTTATTCATCACTAAACTGAACTGAATGTTGTGTTAACAGTGTTATTCATCATTAAACTTTACTGAATGTGTATTAATAGTGTTATTAATTACTAAACTTTACTGAATGTTGTATTAACAGTGTTATTCATAACTAAACTGTACTGAATGTTGTGTTAACAATATTGTTCATCACTAAACTGTACTGAATGTTGTATTAAAAGTGTTATTAATTACTAAACTGTACTGAATGTTCTATTAACAGTGTTAATCATCACTAACATGTACTGAATGTTGTATTAACAGTATTATTAATTACTAAACTGTACTGAATGTTGTGTTAACAATATTATTCATCACTAAACTGTTCTGAATGTTGTGTTAACAGTGTTATTCATCACTAAACAGTACTAAATGTTGTGTTAATGGTGTTATTCATCACTAAAATGTGCTGAATGTTGTATTAACAGTGTTATTCATCACTACACTGTACTGAATGTTGTGTTATCAGTGTATTAATTACCTAACTGTAATGAATGTTGTGTTAACAATGTTATTCATCACTAAACAGTACTAAATGTTGTGTTAATGGTGTTATTCATCATTAAACTGTACTGAATGAGTATTAATAGTGTTATTAATTACTAAACTTTACTGAATGTTGTATTAACAGTGTTATTCATAACTAAATTGTACTGAATGTTGTGTTAACACTATTATTCATCACTAAACTGTACTGAATGTTGTGTTAACAATATTATTCATCACTAAACAGTACTAAATGTTGTGTTAACAGTGTTATTCATCATTAAACTGTACTGAATGAGTATTAATAGTGTTATTAATTAGAAAATTTTACTGAATGTTGTGTTAACAATATTATTCATCACTAAACAGTACTAAATGTTGTGTTAACAGTGTTATTCATCATTAAAACTTACTGAATGAGTATTAATAGTGTTATTAATTACTAAACTTTACTGAATGTTGTATTAACAGTGTTATTCATAACTCTAAACTGTACTGAATGTTGTGTTAACAATATTATTCATCACTAAACTGTTCTGAATGTTGTGTTAATAGTGTATTAATTACCTAAATGTACTGAATGTTGTGTTAACAATGTTATTCATCACTAAACAGTACTAAATGTTGTGATAATGGTGTTATTCATCACTAAAATGTGCTGAATGTTGTATTAACAGTGTTATTCATCACTACACTGTACTGAATGTTGTGTTAACAGTTTTATTAATCACTAAACTTTACTGAATGAGTATTAATAGTGTTATTAATTACTAAACTTTACTGAATGTTGTATTAACAGTGTTATTCATAACTAAACTGTACTGAATGTTGTGTTAACAATATTATTCATCACTAAACTGTACTGAATGTTGTATTAAAAGTGTTATTAATTACTAAACTGTACTGAATGTTGTATTAACAGTGTTAATCATCACTAACATGTACTGAATGTTGTATTAACAGTATTATTAATTACTAAACTTTACTGAATGTTCTATTAACAGTGTTATTCATAACTAAACTGTACTGAATGTTGTGTTAACAATATTATTCATCACTAAACTGTACTGAATGTTGTGTTAACAGTGTATTAATTACCTAACTGTACTGAATGTTGTATTAACAGTGTTATTCCTAACTAAATTGTACTGAATGTTGTGTTAACAATATTGTTCATCACTAAACAGTACTAAATGTTGTGTTAACAGTGTTATTCATCATTAAACTGTACTGAATGAGTATTAATAGTTGTATTAATTACTAAACTTTACTGAATGTTGTGTTAATAGTGTTATTCATCACTAAACTGTACTGAATGTTGTGTTAACAGTGTTATTCATCACTAAACTGTACTGAATGATGTGTTGACATTGATATTAATTACTAAACTGTAATGAATGTTGTATTAACTGTGTTATTCGTCACTAAACGTGTTGTTCCAAGATGGCGTAGCAGTGCGGTCGTGGTTTTATTCTGTTTCCTAGTGTAAATATCCAGTTTCTTGTTTTTTTTGTCTATTTTGTATATATTTCTCAATTTTACTTTTCATTCTTTAACTAAATATACTTTCCTGCAACCCGCCTCACCCAATGTGGAAAGGATTATATTATTTCTTTATAACTTTCATCAAGAACAAGCTGAAACTAGTCTAGCTGCAACTGAATGGCTACTTGCTATTAGTCACCGTTAGCGTCTTCACCATTGTCCGTGGCCTACACTATCCACCAGCCAGCTCTAGCTCTAGCCTGGACAATTCGTCGGCCAGTCTGCACAGCGTGCTATCAACCCAGAGCATATCAGACTTTCTGCCGAAATCACTGGACCCTAGCGCCGGATCATCGCAACCAGCTAGCTGCAACCTGTTGTTGGCTAATTACCATTGCCCCATAGCAAGCACCAGTTAGCCTTGAGCTAGCCTCAGGCCCATCTCCTGGCTATCTACCTCTCTGTCAACCGGACGGGACCTCCTAGTGTTGACACTGAGCCCCGCCGATCCAACACGACTGGTTTGCCGACGAAATCATCTGATGTGGTTTCAACAGGCTTCCCGTTGCGACGACCACGAAGATCCATCTGCTAGCCCCGGCCCGCTAGCACACGCAAACTACAACTGTGCTTCCTGCTAGCTGTGCTGAAGCACCAATTTGAACTGCTCTCGGACTCACATATTGCTGTTCACTGGACCTTATGATCACTCAGCTGCACAGCTGATGCCTGCTGGACTGTTCCTTTACACGGTACCCTGTCCTGTTAATTATGTTTAGCCTCAGCCCAAACTTTATCGCTATTACCAGTTGTTGTCTTAGCTCTCTCTAATAACACCTGTGATTGCTTTATGCCTCTCTCCCATGTCAATATGCATTGCCTATTGCTGTTTGGGTTAGTTCTTATTATACAATTTCACTGTAGAACCCCAAGTCCCTCTCAAACTGCCTCAAATAGTTCATTTGTTCCACCCCCCATACACGCCGAGACCGGCTCAATCGGTGCCTCCAGTAATGCTATCTCTTTCATTGTTACCCAACGCTTAGGTTTACCTCCACTGTACTCATATCCTTCCATATCCTTTTCTGCACATAATGCCCTGAATCTTTTCTACAACGCCCGGAAATCTGCCCCCTTTATTCTCTGTACCCAACACACTGGTTGTTCTTTAAAAGTAATTTCCTCTCAATCTTAAATAAACATGCCCCATTCAAAAAATACAGAACTAAGAACAGATATAGCCCCTGGTTCTCCTCAGACTTGACTGCGCTTGACCAGCACAAAAACATCCTGTGGCGTACAGCATTAGCATCAAATAGCCCCCGCGATATGCAACTTTTCAGGGAAGTTAGGAACCAATATACACAAGCAGTTAGGAAAGCAAAGGCTAACTTTTTCAAACAGAAATTTGCATCCTGTAGCACTAACTCCAAAAAGTTTTGGGACACTGTAAAGTCTAGGGAGAATAAAAGCACTTCCTCCCAGCTGCCCACTGCACTGAGGCTAGGAAACACTATCACCACCGATAAATCTACAATAATCGAGAATTTCAACAAGCATTTTGCTACGGCTGGCCATGCTTTCCACCTGGCTACCACTACCCCGGCCACCAGCTCTGCACCCTCCGCTGCAACTTGCCCATGCCCCCCCGCTTCTCCTTCACACAAATCCAGACAGCTGATGTTCTGAAAGAGCTGCAAAATCTGGACCCCTACAAATCATCTGGGCTAGACAATCTGGACCCTTTCTTTCTAAAACTAGCCGCCGAAATTGTCGCAACCCCTATTACTAGCCTGTTCAACCTCTCTTTCGTAACGTCTGAGATCCCCAGAGATTGGAAAGCTGCCGTGGTCATCCCCCTCTTCAAAGGGGGTGACACTCTAGATCCAAACTGTTACAGACCCATATCCATCCTGCCCTGCCTTTCAAAAGTTTTTGAAAGCCAAGTTAACAAACAGATCATCGACCATTTCGAATCCCACCGTACCTTCTCCGCTATGCAATCCGGTTTCCGAGCTGGTCATGGGTGCACTTCAGCCACGCTCAAGGTCCTAAACGATGTTATAACCGCGATCGATAATAGACAGTACTGTGCAGCCGTCTTCATCGACCTGGCCAAGGCTTTCGACTCTGTCAACCACCGCATTCTTATTGGCAGACTAAATAGCCTTGGTTTCTCAAATGACTGCCTCGCCTGGTTCACCAACTACTTCTCAGATAGAGTTCAATGTGTCAAATCGGAGGGCTGTTGTCTGGACCTATGGCAGTCTCTATGGGGGTGCCACAGGGTTCAATTCTTGGGCCGACTCTTTTTCTCCGTGTATATCAATGATGTCGCTCTTTGCTGCTGGTGACTCTCAGATCCACCTCTACGCAGACGACACCATTTTGTATACATCTGGCCCTTCATTGGACACTGTGTTAAGAAACCTCCAAACGAACTTCAATGCCATACAACACTCCTTCAGTAGCCTCCAACTGCTCTTAAACACTAGTAAAACTAAATGCATGCTCTTCAATCGAACGCTGCTGGCACACGCCCACCCGACTAGAATCACTACTCTCGACGGGTCTGACCTAGAGTATGTGGACAACTACAAATACCTAGGTGTCTGGTTAGACTGTAAACTCTCTTTCCAGACTCACATTAAGAATCTCCAATCCAAAGTTAAATCTAGAATCGGTTTCCTATTTCGCAACAAAGCCTCCTTCACTCATGCTGCCAAACATGCCCTCGTAAAACGGACTATCCTACCGATCCTTGACTTCGACGATGTCATTTACAAAATAGCCTCCAACACTCTACTCAGCAAATTGGATGTAGTCTATCACAGTGCCATCCGTTTTGTCTCCAAAGCCCCATATACTACCCACCACTGTGACCTGTACGCTCTTGTTGGCTGGTCCTCACTACATATTCGTCGCCAAACCCACTGGCTCCAGGCCATCTATAAATCACTGCTAGGCAAATCCCCGCCTTATCTTAGCTCATTGGTCACCATTGCAACACCCACCCGTAGTATGCGCTCCAGCAGGTATATCTCACTGGTCATCCCCAAAGCCAACACCGCCTTTGGCCGCCATTTCTTCCAGTTCTCTGCTGCCAATGACTGGAACAAATTGCAAAAATCTCTGAAGCTGGAGACACTTATCTCCGTCACTAACTTTAAGCATCAGTTGTCAGAGCACCTTACCGATCACTGCACCTGTACACAGCCCATCTGAAATTAGCCCGCCCAACTACCTCATCTCTATATTGTTATTATTTTGCTCATTTGTACCCCAGTATCTCTATTTGCACATCATCTCTTGCACATCTATCATTCCAGTGTTAATACTAATTGAAATTATTTTGCACTATAGCCTATTTATTGCCTTACCTCCATAAGTTGCTACATTTGCACACACTGTATATATATTTTCTGTTGTATTTTTGACTTTATGTTTTGTTTTATCCCATCTGTAACTCTGTGTTGTTGTTTTTATCGCACTGCTTTGCTTTATCTTGGCCAGGTCACAGTTGTAAATGAGAACTTGTTCTCAACTGGCTTACCTAGTTAAATAAAGGTGAAATAAAAAAAATAAACTGTACTGAATGTTGTGTTAACAATGTTATTCATCACTAAACAGTACTAAATGTTGTGTTAACAGTGTTATTCATCATTAAACTGTACTGAATGTGTATTAATAGTTTATTAATTACTAACCTTGACTGAATGTTGTATTAACAGTGTCATTCATAACTAAACTCTCCTTAATGTTGTGTAAACAATAGTATTCATCATTAAACTGTACTGAATGTTGTGTTAACAGTGTTATTAATTACTAAACTGTACTGAATGTTGTGTTAACAGAGTTATTCATCACTAAACTGTACTGAATGTTGTATTAACAGTGTTACTAATCACTGACCTGTACTGAATGTTGTGTTAACAGTGTTATTCATTACTAAACTCTACTGAATGTTGTATTAACAGTGTTATTCCTCACTAAACTACTGAATGTTGCATTAACAGTGTTATTCATCACTAAACTGTAATGAATGTTGTGTTAACAGTGTTATTCATCACTAAACTTTACTGAATGTTGTGTTAACAGTGTTATTAATTACTAAACTGAACTGAACGTTGTGTTAACAGTTTTATTAATCACTAAACTGTACTGGATGTTGTATTAACAGTGTAATTCATCACTAAACTGTACTGAATGTTGTATTAACAGTGTTATTCATCACTAAAATGTATTTAATGCTGAATTAACAGTATTATTTATTACTAAACTGTACTGAATGTTGTATTAACAGTGTTATTCAGTAATAAACTGTAATGAATGTTGTGTTAACAGTGTTATTAATCACTAAACTGTACTGGATGTTGTATTAACAGTGTTATTCATCACTAAACTGTACATAATGATGTGTTAATAGTGTTATTAATTACATAATTGTACTGAATGTTGTGTTAACAGTGTTATTCATCACTCAACTGTACTGAATGTTGTGTTAATAGTGTTATTCATCACTAAATTGTACTGAATGTTGTGTTAACCGTGTTATTTATTACTAAACTGTACTAAATGTTCTATTAACAGTGTTATTAATCATTGAACTGTACTGAATGTTGTGTTAACAGTGTTATTCATCACTAAACTGTACAGAATTTGTATTAACAATGTTATTCATCACTAAATCTACTGAATGTTGTGTTAACATTGTTATTAATTACTAAGCTGTACTGAATGTTGTATTAATAGTGTTATTAATTACTACATTGTACTGAATGTAGTGTTAACAGTGTTATTCATCACTAAATTGTACTGTATTAGGTAGTAACAGTATTATTCATCGCTAAACTCTACTCAATGTTGTGTTAATAGTGTTATTCATCACTAAACTGTACTGAATGTATTATTAACAGTGTTATTAATCATTAAACTGTACTGAATGTTGTGTTAACAGTGTTATTCATCATTAAACTCTACTGAATGTTGTGTTAACAGTGTTCTTAATTACTAAACGGTACTGAATGTTGTATTAACAGTTTTATTCATCACTAAACTGTACTGAATGTTGTATTAACAGTGTAATTCATCACTAAACTGTAATGAATGTTGTGTTGATAGTATTATTCATTACATAACTGTACTGAATGTTGTGTTAACAGTGTTATTCATCACTAAAGTGTAATGAATGTTGTGTTAATAGTGTTATTAATTACATAACGGTAGTGAATGTTGTGCTCTCTCAGAATGACCTTCTTGATCCAAACCAATCAGGTTTCAGGACTGGTCATTCAACTGAGACTGCTCTTCTCTGTGTCACAGAGACTCTCCGCACTGCTAAAGCTAACTCTCTCTCCTCTGCTCTTGTCCTTCTAGATCTGTCTGCTGCCTTTGATACTGTGAACCATCAGATCCTCCTCTCCACCCTCTCCGAAATGGGCATCTCCGGCGCGGCTCACTCCTGGATTGCGTCCTACCTGACCGGTCGCTCCTACCAAGTGGCGTGGCGGGAAGCTGTCTCCGCACCACGTGCTCTCACCACTGGTGTCCCCCAGGGATCGGTTTTGGGCCCTCTCCTTTTCTCCCTATACACCAAGTCACTTGGCTCTGTCATATCCTCACATGGCCTTTCCTATCATTGCTACGCTGACGATACACAACTAATCTTCTCCTTTCCCCCTTCTGATCACCAGGTGGCGAATCGCATCTCTGCATGTCTGGCAGACATATCAGTATGGATGACGGATCACCACCTCAAGCTGAACCCTGGCAAGACGGAGCTGCTCTTCCTCCCGGGAAGGACTGCCCGTTCCATGATCTCGCCATCACGGTAGACAACTCCGCTGTGTCCTCCTCCCAGAGTGCGAAGAGCCTAGGCGTGACCCTGGACAACACCCTGTCGTTTCTCCGCCAACATCAAGGCGGTGACCCGCTCCTGCAGGTTCATGCTCTACAACATTCGGAGAGTGCGACCCTGCCTTACACAGGAAGCGGCGCAGGTCCTGGTCCAGGCACTTGTCATCTCCCGTCTGGACTACTGCAACTCGCTGTTGGCTGGGCTCCCTGCCTGTGCCATTAAACCCCTACAACTCATCCAGAATGCCGCAGCCCGTCTGGTGTTCAACCTTCCCAAGTTCTCTCACGTCACCCCCCTCCTCCGCACACTCCACTGGCTTCCAATTGAAGCTCGCATCCGCTACAAGACCATGGTGCTTGCCTTTGGAGCAGTGAGGGGAACGGCACCCTGTACCTTCAGGCTCTGATCAGTCCCTACACCCAAACGAGGACATTGCGTTCATCCACCTCTGGCCTGCTGGCTCCCCTTCCTCTGCGGAAGCACAGCTCCCCCTCAGCCCAGTCAAAACTGTTCGCTGCTCTGGCACCCCAATGGTGGAACAAGCTCCCTCACGACGCCAGGACAGCGGAGTCACTCACCACCTTCCGGAGACATTTGAAACCCCACCTCTTTAAGGAATACCTGGGATAGGCTAAAGTATTCCTTCTAACCCCCCCCCCCCCCCCCCCCAAATTGTAAAGTGGTTATCCCACTGGCTATAGGGTGAACGCACCAATTTGTGAGTCGCTCTGGCTAAGAGCGTCTGCTAAATGACGTTAATGTGCCCTTGAGCAAGGCACTTAACCCTAATTGCTCCTGTAAGTCGCTCTGGTTAAGAGCGTCTGCTAAATGACTAAAATGTAAAATGTAAAAAAATGTTAACAGTGTTATTCATCATTAAAATGTACCTGAATGTTGTGTTAATAGTGTTGTTAATGACTAAACAGTACATAATGTTGTGTTAACAGTGTTATTCATCACTAAACTGTACTGAATGTTGTATTAACAGTGTTATTAATCACTAAACTGTACTGAATGTTGTATTAACAGTGTATTTCATCGCTAAACTGTACTGAATGTTGTGTTAACAGTATTATTCATCACTAAACTGTACTGAATGTTGTATTAACAGTGTTATTAATCACTAAACTGTACTGAATGTTGTATTAACAGTGTAATTCATCGCTAAACTGTACTGAATGTTGTGTTAACAGTATTATTCATCACTAAACTGTACTGAATTTTGTATTAACAGTGTAATTCATCACTAAACTGTACTGAATGTTGTGTTAACAGTGTTATTCATCACTAAACTGTACTGAATTTTGTATTAACAGTGTTATTCATCACTAAACTCCACTGAATGTTGTGTTAACAGTGTTCATAATTACTAAACGGTACTGATTGTTGTATTCACAGTTTTATTCATCACTAAACTGTACTGAATGTTGTATTAACAGTGTAATTCATCACTAAACTGTAATGAATGTTGTGTTAATAGTGTTATTAACTACCAAACTCTACTGAATGTTGTACTAACATTGTTATTAATTATTAAACTATATTGAATGTTGTATTAAAATAATTATTCATAACTAAACTGTAACGAATTTTGTGTTAATAGTGTTACTAATTGCATAACTGTACTGAATGTTGTGTTAACAGTGTTATTCATCACTAAAATGTACCTGAATGTTGTGTTAATAGTGTTGTTAATGACTAAACTGTACATAATGTTGTGTTAACAGTGCTATTCATCACTAAACTGTACTGAATGTTGTATAACAGTGTTATTATTCACTAAACTGTACTGAATGTTGTATTAACAGTATTATTCATCGCTAAACTCTACTCAATGTTGTGTTAATAGTGTTATTCATCACTAAACTGTACTGAATGTATTATTAACAGTGTTATTAATCATTAAACTGTACTGAATGTTGTGTTAACAGTGTTATTCATCATTAAACTCTACTGAATGTTGTGTTAACAGTGTTCTTAATTACTAAACGGTACTGAATGTTGTATTAACAGTTTTATTCATTACTAAACTGTACTGAATGTTGTATTAACAGTGTAATTCATCACTAAACTGTAATGAATGTTGTGTTGATAGTATTATTCATTACATAACTGTACTGAATGTTGTGTTAACAGTGTTATTCATCACTAAAGTGTAATGAATGTTGTGTTAATAGTGTTATTAATTACATAACGGTAGTGAATGTTGTGCTCTCTCAGAATGACCTTCTTGATCCAAACCAATCAGGTTTCAGGACTGGTCATTCAACTGAGACTGCTCTTCTCTGTGTCACAGAGACTCTCCGCACTGCTAAAGCTAACTCTCTCTCCTCTGCTCTTGTCCTTCTAGATCTGTCTGCTGCCTTTGATACTGTGAACCATCAGATCCTCCTCTCCACCCTCTCCGAAATGGGCATCTCCGGCGCGGCTCACTCCTGGATTGCGTCCTACCTGACCGGTCGCTCCTACCAAGTGGCGTGGCGGGAAGCTGTCTCCGCACCACGTGCTCTCACCACTGGTGTCCCCCAGGGATCGGTTTTGGGCCCTCTCCTTTTCTCCCTATACACCAAGTCACTTGGCTCTGTCATATCCTCACATGGCCTTTCCTATCATTGCTACGCTGACGATACACAACTAATCTTCTCCTTTCCCCCTTCTGATCACCAGGTGGCGAATCGCATCTCTGCATGTCTGGCAGACATATCAGTATGGATGACGGATCACCACCTCAAGCTGAACCCTGGCAAGACGGAGCTGCTCTTCCTCCCCGGGAAGGACTGCCCGTTCCATGATCTCGCCATCACGGTAGACAACTCCGCTGTGTCCTCCTCCCAGAGTGCGAAGAGCCTAGGCGTGACCCTGGACAACACCCTGTCGTTCTCCGCCAACATCAAGGCGGTGACCCGCTCCTGCAGGTTCATGCTCTACAACATTCGGAGAGTGCGACCCTGCCTTACACAGGAAAGCGGCGCAGGTCCTGGTCCAGGCACTTGTCATCTCCCGTCTGGACTACTGCAACTCGCTGTTGGCTGGGCTCCCTGCCTGTGCCATTAAACCCCTACAACTCATCCAGAATGCCGCAGCCCGTCTGGTGTTCAACCTTCCCCAAGTTCTCTCACGTCACCCCCCTCCTCCGCACACTCCACTGGCTTCCAATTGAAGCTCGCATCCGCTACAAGACCATGGTGCTTGCCTTTGGAGCAGTGAGGGGAACGGCACCCCTGTACCTTCAGGCTCTGATCAGTCCCTACACCCAAACGAGGACATTGCGTTCATCCACCTCTGGCCTGCTGGCTCCCCTTCCTCTGCGGAAGCACAGCTCCCCCTCAGCCCAGTCAAAACTGTTCGCTGCTCTGGCACCCCAATGGTGGAACAAGCTCCCTCACGACGCCAGGACAGCGGAGTCACTCACCACCTTCCGGAGACATTTGAAACCCCACCTCTTTAAGGAATACCTGGGATAGGCTAAAGTATTCCCTTCTAACCCCCCCCCCCCCCCCCCCCCCAATTGTAAAGTGGTTATCCCACTGGCTATAGGGTGAACGCACCAATTTGTGAGTCGCTCTGGCTAAGAGCGTCTGCTAAATGACGTTAATGTGCCCTTGAGCAAGGCACTTTAACCCTAATTGCTCCTGTAAGTCGCTCTGGTTAAGAGCGTCTGCTAAATGACTAAAATGTAAAATGTAAAAAAATGTTAACAGTGTTATTCATCATTAAAATGTACCTGAATGTTGTGTTAATAGTGTTGTTAATGACTAAACAGTACATAATGTTGTGTTAACAGTGTTATTCATCACTAAACTGTACTGAATGTTGTATTAACAGTGTTATTAATCACTAACTGTACTGAATGTTGTATTAACAGTGTATTTCATCGCTAAACTGTACTGAATGTTGTGTTAACAGTATTATTCATCACTAAACTGTACTGAATGTTGTATTAACAGTGTTATTAATCACTAAACTGTACTGAATGTTGTATTAACAGTGTAATTCATCGCTAAAACTGTACTGAATGTTGTGTTAACAGTATTATTCATCACTAAACTGTACTGAATTTTGTATTAACAGTGTAATTCATCACTAAACTGTACTGAATGTTGTGTTAACAGTGTTATTCATCACTAAACTGTACTGAATTTTGTATTAACAGTGTTATTCATCACTAAACTCCACTGAATGTTGTGTTAACAGTGTTCATAATTACTAACAGTTTTACTAAACGTTTTATTCATACTGATTGTTGTATTAACAGTTTTATTCATCACTAAACTGTAATGAATGTTGCTTAAAAATGTACTGATGTTGTTTAAGTGTTTTAAATTACTAAACACGGAAGTTTTTTTAACAGTTTTATTCTCACAAAATTACTGAATGTTTTATTAACAGGGGATTCATCCTAAAATTAATGAATTTTGTTTTTAAAATGTTTATTATTTCAAACTGTACTGAATTTTGTTTTTAAAATGTTATTCATACTAATGTCTGAAATTTGTTTAAATGTTTTTAAAACCCAAACTTACTAAAGTTGTTTAACAGTGTTATTATTAACGTACGAAGTTGTTTAAAAATGTTATTATACTAACGTACTGAATTTGTATTAACAGTGTATTCTCCTAAAATTAGATGTTTTTTAATTTTTAATTACAACTTCGAAGTTGTTTAAAATTTTATTAAAATAAACTTATGAGTTTTATTAACATTAATTTTCATTAAACGTACTAATTTGTGTTAAAGTGTTATATTACTAATGTTGAAAGTTTTTAAAGGTTTTTTTACCCAAATGTAAAATGTTGTTTAAAGTTTATTTACCCTGTACGAATTTGTTTAACAGTGTTATTAAAAAAAAAAAAAGAAAAAGGGTTTTATTTTTAAAATTCGAAGTTTTTAAAGGTTATTCATCCAAACTTAGATGTTGTTAAAATGTTTTAATTTTAAAATTTTTGAAAGTTTTTAACATTTATTATAATAAACTTCCCCGAAGTTTTTTTAAAAAGTTTTTTCTCACTAAAAGTATGGGGGGTTGTTTAATAATTTTTTTTTATTAAACTGTACTTAATGTTGTTTCAGTGTTATTCATCATAAATTATTTGTGTTAAATTTTTTTAAAATAAACGACAAATTTGGTTTAAGGTTTTCTCCCTAAAATTACTGAATTTGTTTACATGTTTTAATTACTAAAGGGACTGAAAGTTTATTAACAGTTTTATTTTATCCTAACTGTACTGAAGTTGATTAAACGTGTTTAATTATTTACTTTAAATTTGTTTTGGTTTTTTATTATTTACTAATGTTTCGATGTTTTTTAACAGTGTTTTTTCAAAAACTTAAATGGTTGGAAAAAATTTTTCCAAATGTCGGTTTTGTTTAACAGGTTTCATCCGTTGAAA
>CM072227.1:59109328-59136488 GCA_036851935.1 Coregonus suidteri | reverse complement strand
ACTAAAATGTACCTGAATATGTTTTAATAGTTTTTAAAACAAAATGTACATAATTTTGTTTAACAGTGTTTTTATCATAAACTGTACTGAATTTTTATTAACAGTGTAATTAATCCGTAAAACGTACTGGAATGGTGTCATTACAGTGTAAATACATCGCTAAACTGTACTGAATGTTGTGTTAAACAGTGCATTAATTACTGAACTGTACTGAATGTGTATTAACAGTGTTATTATTCATTAAACTGCACTGAATTTGTATTAAACAGTTGTTATTCATCACTAAACTCTACTGAATGTTGTGTTAACAGGTGTTCTTAATTACTAAACGGTACTGAATGTTGTATTAACAGTTTTATTCATCACTAAAACTGTACTGAATGTGAGTATTAACAGTGTAATTCATCACTAAACTATAATGAATGTTGTGTTTAATAGTGTTATTAATTACTAAACTGTACTGAATGTTGTATTAACACTGTTATTAATCACTAAAACTGTACTGAATGTTGTATTAACAGTGTAATTCCATCACTAACTGTAATGAATGTTGTGTAATAGTGTTATTAATTACATAACTGTACTGAATGTTGTGTTAACAGTGTTATTATCACTAAAATGTACCTGAATATGTGTTAATAGTGTTGTTAATGACTAAAACTGTACATAATGTTGTGTTTAACAGTGTTATTAAATCACTAAAACTGTTACTGAATGTTGTATTAACAGTGTAATCATCATCTAAACTGTAATGAATGTTGTGTAATAGTGTTATTAACTACCACCTCTACCGAACGAATGTTGTACTAACATTGTTATTAATTATTAAACTATATTGATGTTGTATTAACAATAATTATTCATAACTAAAACTGTAACGAATGTTGTGTTAATAGTGTTACTAATTGCATAACTGTACTGAATGTTGTGTTAACAGTGTTATTCATCACTAAAAATGTACCTGAATGTTGTGTTAATAGTGTTGTTAATGACTAAACTGTACATAATGTTGTGTTAACAGTGTTATTAATCACTAAACTGTACCTGAATGTTGTATAAAAGGTGTTATTATTCACTAAACTGTACTGAATGTTGTATTAACAGTGTAATTCATTCTAAAAACTGTACTGAATGTTGTGTTAACAGTATATCATCACTAAAACTGTACTGAATGTTGTATTAACAGTGTATTCATCACTAAACTCTACTGAATGTGTTGTGTTAACATGTTCTAATTACTATAAAGGTACTGAATGTTTAGTAACAGTTTTATTCATCACTAAAACTGTACTGAATGTTGTATTAACAGTGTAATTCATCACTAAACTGTAAGGAATGTTGTGTTAATAGTGTTATTAATTACATAACTGTACTGAATGTTTGTGTTAAACAGTGTTATTTATCACTAAAATGTACTGACGAATATGTGTTAATAGTGTTGTTAATGACTAAACTGTACATACTGGTGTGTTAACAGTGTTATTCATCACTAAACTGTACTGATGTTGTATTAACAGTGTAATTAATCAGTAAACTGTACTGAATGTTGTATTAACAGTATAATCTCATCGCTAAAACTGTACTGAATGTTGGTGTTAACAGTGTTTATATATTACTGTAACTGTACTGGAATGTTGTATAGCAGTGTTATTATTCATTAAACTGCACTGAATTTGTATTGTTATCATCACTAAACTCTACTGATGTTGTGTTAACAGTGTTCTTAATTACTAAACGGTACTGAATGTTGTATTAACAGTTTTATTCAGCACTAAACTGTACTGAATGTAGTTATTAACAGTGTAATTCATCACTAAACTATAATGAATGTTGTGTTAATATTGTGTTAATTACATAACTGTACTGAATGTTGTGTTAAACGTGTTATAATCATCTAAACTGTACTGAATGTTGTATTAAACACTGTTTATTAATCACTAAACTGTACTGAATGTTGTATTAAACAGTGTAATTCATCACTAAACTGTACTGAATGTTTGTGTTAACAGTGTTATTCATTACTAAACTGTACTGAATTTTGTATTAACAGTGTTATTTATCACTAAACTCTACTGAATGTTGTGTTAACAGTGTTCTTTAATTACTAAACGGTACTGAATGTTGTATTCACAGATTTATTCATCACTAAACTGTACTGAATGTTGTATTAACAGTGTAATTCATCACTAAACTGTACATAATGATGTGTTAATAGTGTTATTAATTAACATAATTGTACCGAATGTTGTGTAACAGTGTTTATTCATCACTCAACTGTACTGAATGTGTGTCAATAGTGTTATTCATCACTAAATTGTATTGAATGTTGTGTTAACAGTGTTCTTAATTACTAAACACTGTCTAAAGTGTATTAACAGTGTTATTAATCATTTAACTGTACTGAATGTTGTGTTAACAGTGTTATTCATCACTAAACTGTACAGAATTTGTATTAACAATGTTATTCATCACTAAATCTACTGAATGTTGTGTTAACATTGTTATTAATTACTAAACTGTACTGAATGTTGTATTAATAGTGTTATTAATTACTACATTGTACTGAATGTAGTGTTAACAGTGTTATTCATCACTAAATTGTACTGTATTAGGTAGTAACAGTGTTATTCATCGCTAAACTCTACTCAATGTTGTGTTAATAGTGTTATTCATCACTAAACTCTACTGAATGTATTATTAACAGTGTTATTAATCATTAAACTGTACTGAATGTTGTGTTAACAGTGTTATTCATCATTAAACTCTACTGAATGTTGTGTTAACAGTGTTCTTAATTACTAAACGGTAATGAATGTTGTATTAACAGTGTTATTAATCACTAAACTGTACTGAATGTTGTATTAACAGTGTAATTCATCACTAAACTGTAATGAATGTTGTGTTAATAGTGTTATTAATTACATAACTGTACTGAATGTTGTGTTAACAGTGTTATTCATCACTAAAATGTACCTGAATATGTGTTAATAGTGTTGTTAATGACTAAATTGTACATAATGTTGTGTTTAACAGTGTTATTCATCACTAAACTGTACTGAATGTTGTGTTTTAACAGTGTTATTAATCATTAAACTGTACTGAATTTTGTATTAACAGTGTTATTCATCACTAAACTCTACTGAATGTTGTGTTAACAGTGTTATTAATTACTAAACTGTACTGAATGTTGTATTAACAGTGTTATTAATCATTAAACTGTACTGAATGTAGTATTAACAGTGTTATTCATCACTAAACTGTACATAATGATGTGTTAATAGTGTTATTAATTACTAAACTGTACTGAATGTTGTATTAACAGTGTTATTCATCACTAAACTGTACTGAATGTTGTATTAACAGTGTTATTCATCACTAAACTCTACTGAATGTTGTGTTAACAGTGTTATTAATTACTAAACTGTACTGAATGTTGTATTAACAGTGTTATTAATCATTAAACTGTACTGAATGTAGTATTAACTGTGTTATTAATCATTAAACTGTACTGAATTTTGTATTAACAGTGTTATTCATCACTAAACTCTACTGAATGTTGTGTTAACAGTGTTATTAATCATTAAACTGTACTGAATGTTGTTCTAGTCCAGTAAAGAGTGAGGGGGGGGGGGGGGGGGGGGGGGGGGGGGGTAGAGATAAAGGGGTAGGTAGCGAGACAGGGGGGAGTAGAAAGAATTTGAAATAATTAACAAAAAAACTGAGCAAACTAGAATGCTGTTTGGCCCTAAACAAAGAGTACACAGTGGCAGAATACCTGACCACTGTGACTGACCCAAAATTAAGGCAATCTTTGACTATGTACAGTCTCAGTGAGCATAGCCTTGCTATTGAGAAAGGTTGCCGTAGGCAGACCTGGCTCTCAAGAAAAGACAGGCTATGTGCACACTGCCCACAAAATGAGGTGGAAACTGAGCTGCAATTCCTAACCTCCTGCCAAATGCATGACCATATTAGAGACACATATTTCCCTCATATTACACAGATCCACAAAGAATTTGAAAACAGACCCAATTTTGATAAACGCACATGTCTAATGGGTGAAATACCACAGTGTGCCATCACAGCAGCAAGATTTGTGAACTGTTGCCACAAGAAAAGGGCAACCAGTGAAGAACAAACACCATTGTAAATACAACCTATATTTATGTTGATTTATTTTCCTTTTTGTACTTTAACTATTTGCACATCATTACAACACTGTATATAGACATAATGACACTTGAAGTGTCTTTATTCTTTTGGAACTTTTGTGAGTAATGTTTACTGTACATTTTGTATTGTTTATTTCACTTTTGTTTATCTAATTCACTTACTTTGGCAATGTAAACATATGTTTCCCAAGCCAATAAAGACCTTAAATTGAATTGGAGGGGGGGGGGGGGGGGGGGGGGGGGGGGGGGAGGGTAGAAGAGGAAGGGGAGAGAGATAAATCATTTTGCAACCTTTTGCAGTGCAATGTTTACTGTTAATTTCGAATAGTGTTTTGTTGATGTTGTTACTTTTGTTGCTTCTCACTTTTGTTTAATGTTTATTTCACTTTGCTAATAAAGACACTTTGAATTGAATTGAATTGAGAGAGAGAGAAAGAGGTGAGAGAGAGAGAGAGAGGGGAGGAGAGGAGAGGAGAGGAGAGGCAGTTGGAGAGAGAGAGCGAGCAAGAGAAAGTAGAAAGAGAGAGAGAAAGAGAGAGAGTGAGTGAGAGAGAGAGAACGAATGAGAAAGGCCACGCGTTGCTGTATTGGCGACTCAGTGTGTGTGAGATGTCAGAACCCTAGAGCGGTAACCAGCAGCAGGAGCGGCCGTTGTGGATAGTGGTCTGTAGTGGTATGCAGTGGTCTGCAGTGGTCTGTAGTGGTCTGCAGTGGTCTGTAGTGGTCTGTAGTGGTCTGCAGTGGTCTGCAGTGGTCTGCAGTGGTCTGCAGTGGTCTGTGGTCTGCAGTGGTCTGCAGTGGTCTGCAGTAGTCTGTGGTCTGTAGTTGTCAGTAGATGTCAGTAGTTGTCAGTAGTTGTCAGCAGTTGTCAGTAGTTGTCAGTAGTTGTCTTAAGTGGTCTGTAGTAGTCTATAGTGGTCTGCAGTAATCTTTAGTGGTCCATAGCGGTCTAAAGCGGTTGTTTAGCAGTTGTGTAGCGGTCAGAAGATGAACCAGCGCCGGTCAGTGACGGAACAGAACCATGTGATCGAGCGGAGGGTCAGGAGTCGTGACAACCTGCTCATCAATGCAGACTTTGGAGATGACAACTGTTCCAGTTACCATGGATACTACCCAGGGTGAGTGACATGGCTCTGATTCAACTTAAAATAATAAGTTATACTTCTGACTAACATTTTACATTTGTATCAACTTCTGTCTGATAATGTAGGCCTAAACTAACATTTTCAACTTGATTTCCTGAGGAATACGTAATAGATTTACGAAGCACCCTTTATGGTCAGAAGAACAGAACAGAACACAGGCAAGAAAATAGTTAGATGAATGGAACAGACTTCCTGTAGGTCTGTACCACACAGTAGTCTTTATGATATGAGCCTGTCTGTATAGAGTAAGGTTTATTATAGTAAGGTTCATTTTGATCTAGTACACATAAGCAGTTAAGAGCTAAATTGCAGTTTATAGAGAAAAACAACAGCTTGATTTATATAGGGGACAACATGTGTTGTAGCCCACTCTGACTATGGTGTCATATCATGAGGAGGTGAAAACTAACCCCTGACTACGGTGTCATATTGAGGAGGTGGAAACTAACCCCTGACTACGGTGTCATATTGAGGAGGTGGAAACTAACCCCTGACTACGGTGTCATATTGAGGAGGTGGAAACTAACCCCTGACTACGGTGTCATATTGAGGAGGTGGAAACTAACCCCTGACTACGGTGTCATATTGAGGAGGTGGAAACTAACCCCTGACTACGGTGTCATATTGAGGAGGTGGAAACTAACCCCTGACTACGGTGTCATATTGAGGAGGTGGAAACTAACCCCTGACTACGGTGTCATATTGAGGAGGTGGAAACTAACCCCTGACTACGGTGTCATATTGAGGAGGTGGAAACTAACCCCTGACTACGGTGTCATATTGAGGAGGTGGAAACTAACCCCTGACTACGGTGTCATATTGAGGAGGTGGAAACTAACCCCTGACTACGGTGTCATATTGAGGAGGTGGAAACTAACCCCTGACTACGGTGTCATATTGAGGAGGTGGAAACTAACCCCTGACTACGGTGTCATATTGAGGAGGTGGAAACTAACCCCTGACTACGGTGTCATATTGAGGAGGTGGAAACTAACCCCTGACTACGGTGTCATATTGAGGAGGTGGAAACTAACCCCTGACTACGGTGTCATATTGAGGAGGTGGAAATAACCCCTGACTACGGTGTCATATTGAGGAGGTGGAAACTAACCCCTGACTACGGTGTCATATTGAGGAGGTGGAAACTAACCCCTGACTACGGTGTCATATTGAGGAGGTGGAAACTAACCCTGACTACGGTGTCATATTGAGGAGGTGGAAACTAACCCCTGACTACGGTGTCATATTGAGGAGGTGGAAACTAAAACCCCTGACTACGGTGTCATATTGAGGAGGTGGAAACTAACCCCTGACTACGGTGTCATATTGAGGAGGTGGAAACTAACCCCTGACTACGGTGTCATATTGAGGAGGTGGAAACTAACCCCTGACTACGGTGTCATATTGAGGAGGTGGAAACTAACCCCTGAATACGGTGTCATATTGAGGAGGTGGAAACTAACCCCTGACTACGGTGTCATATTGAGGAGGTGGAAACTAACCCCTGACTACGGTGTCATATTGAGGAGGTGGAAACTAACCCCTGACTAAGGTGTCATATTGAGGAGGTGGAAACTAACCCCTGACTACGGTGTCATATTGAGGAGGTGGAAACTAACCCCTGACTACGGTGTCATATTGAGGAGGTGGAAACTAACCCCTGACTACGGTGTCATATTGAGGAGGTGGAAACTAACCCCTGACTACGGTGTCATATTGAGGAGGTGGAAACTAACCCCTGACTACGGTGTCATATTGAGGAGGTGGAAACTAACCCCTGACTACGGTGTCATATTGAGGAGGTGGAAACTAAACCCCTGACTACGGTGTCATATTGAGGAGGTGGAAACTAACCCCTGACTACAGTGTCATATTGAGGAGGTGGAAACTAACCCCTGACTACGGTGTCATATTGAGGAGGTGGAAATAACCCCTGACTACGGTGTCATATTGAGGAGGTGGAAAATAACCCCTGACTACGGTGTCATATTGAGGGTGTGGAAACTAACCCCTGACTATGGTGTCATATTGAGGAGGTGGAAACTAACCCCTGACTACGGTGTCATATTGAGGAGTGTGAAAACTAACCCCCTGACTACGGTGTCATATTGAGGAGGTGGAAAACTAACCCCTGACTACGGTGTCATATTGAGGAGGTGGAAACTAAACCCCTGACTACGGTGTCATATTGAGGAGGTGGAAACTAACCCCTGACTACGGTGTCATATTGAGGAGGTGGAACAAACCCCTGACTACGGTGTCATATTGAGGGTGTGGAAACTAACCCCTGACTACGGTGTCATATTGAGGAGGTGGAAACTAACCCCTGACTACGGTGTCATATTGAGGAGGTGGAAACTAACCCCTGACTACGGTGTCATATTGAGGAGGTGGAAACTAACCCCTGACTACGGTGTCATATTGAGGAGGTGGAAACTAACCCCTGACTACGGTGTCATATTGAGGAGGTGGAAAATAACCCCTGACTACGGTGTCATATTGAGGAGGTGGAAACTAAAACCCCTGACTACGGTGTCATATTGAGGAGGTGGAAAATAACCCCTGACTACGGTGTCATATTGAGGAGGTGGAAACTAACCCCTGACTACGGTGTCATATTGAGGAGGTGGGAAACTAACCCCTGACTACGGTGTCATATTGAGGAGGTGGAAACTAACCCCTGACTACGGTGTCATATTGAGGAGGTGGAAACTAACCCCTGACTACGGTGTCATATCATGAGGAGGTGGAAACTAACCCCTGACTACGGTGTCATATCATGAGGAGGTGGAAACTAACCCCTGACTACGGTGTCATATTGAGGAGGTGGAAACTAACCCCTGACTACGGTGTCATATCATGAGGAGGTGGAAACTAACCCCTGACTACGGTGTCATATTGAGGAGGTGGAAACTAACCCCTGACCACGGTGTCATATTGAGGAGGTGGAAACTAACCCCTGACTACGGTGTCATATTGAGGAGGTGGAAACTAACCCCTGACTACGGTGTCATATTGAGGAGGTGGAAACTAACCCCTGACCACGGTGTCATATTGAGGAGGTGGAAACTAAACCCTGACCACGGTGTCATATTGAGGAGGTGGAAACTAACCCCTGACTACGGTGTCATATTGAGGAGGTGGAAACTAACCCCTGACTACGGTGTCATATTGAGGAGGTGGAAACTAACCCCTGACTACGGTGTCATATTGAGGAGGTGGAAACTAACCCCTGACTACTACGGTGTCATATTGAGGAGGTGGAAACTAACCCCTGACTACGGTGTCATATTGAGGAGGTGGAAACTAACCCCTGACTACGGTGTCATATTGAGGAGGTGGAAATTAACCCCTGACTACGGTGTCATATTGAGGAGGTGGAAACTAACCCCTGACTACGGTGTCATATTAAGGAGGTGGAAACTAAACCCCTGACTACGGTGTCATATTGAGGAGGTGGAAACTAACCCCTGACTACGGTGTGAGGAGGTGGAAACTAACCCCTGACTATGGTGTCATATTGAGGAGGTGGAAACTAACCCCTGACTATGGTGTCATATTGAGGAGGTGGAAACTAACCCCTGACTACGGTGTCATATTGAGGAGGTGGAAACTAACCCCTGACTACGGTGTCATATTGAGGAGGTGGAAACTAACCCCTGACCACGGTGTCATATTGAGGAGGTGGAAACTAACCCCTGACTACGGTGTCATATTGAAGAGGTGGAAACTAACCCTGACTACGGTGTCATATTGAGGAGGTGGAAACTAACCCCTGACTACGGTGTCATATTGAGGGAGGTGGAAACTAACCCCTGACTACGGTGTCATATTGAGGAGGTGGAAACTAACCCCTGACTACGGTGTCATATTGAGGAGGTGGAAATAACCCCTGACTACGGTGTCATATTGAGAGGAGGTGGAAACTAACCCCTGACTACGGTGTCATATTGAGGAGGTGGAAACTAACCCCTGACTACGGTGTCATATTGAGGAGGTGGAAACTAACCCCTGACTACGGTGTCATATTGAGGAGGTGGAAACTAACCCCTGACTACGGTGTCATATTGAGGAGGTGGAAAATAACCCCTGACTACGGTGTCATATTGAGGAGGTGGAAACTAACCCTGACTACGGTGTCATATTGAGGAGGTGGAAACTAACCCCTGACTACGGTGTCATATTGAGGAGGTGGAAACTAACCCCTGACTACGGTGTCATATTGAGGAGGTGGAAACTAACCCCTGACTACGGTGTCATATTGAGGAGGTGGAAACTAACCCCTGAATACGGTGTCATATTGAGGAGGTGGAAACTAAACCCCTGACTACGGTGTCATATTGAGGAGGTGGAAACTAACCCCTGACTACGGTGTCATATTGAGGAGGTGGAAACTAACCCCTGACTAAGGTGTCATATTGAGGAGGTGGAAACTAAACCCTGACTACGGTGTCATATTGAGGAGGTGGAAACTAACCCCTGACTACGGTGTCATATTGAGGAGGTGGAAACTAACCCCTGACTACGGTGTCATATTGAGGAGGTGGAAACTAACCCCTGACTACGATGTCATATTGAGGAGGTGGAAACTAACCCCTGACTACGGTGTCATATTGAGGAGGTGGAAACTAACCCCTGACTACGGTGTCATATTGAGGAGGTGGAAACTAACCCCTGACTACGGTGTCATATTGAGGAGGTGGAAACTAACCCCTGACTACGGTGTCATATTGAGGAGGTGGAAACTAACCCCTGACTACGGTGTCATATTGAGGAGGTGGAAACTAACCCCTGACTACGGTGTCATATTGAGGAGGTGGAAAATAACCCCTGACTACGGTGTCATATTGAGGAGGTGGAAAATAACCCCTGACTACGGTGTCATATTGAGGGTGTGGAAACTAACCCCTGACTACGGTGTCATATTGAGGAGGTGGAAACTAACCCCTGACTACGGTGTCATATTGAGGAGGTGGAAAACTAACCCCTGACTACGGTGTCATATTGAGGAGTGTGAAAACTAACCCCTGACTACGGTGTCATATTGAGGAGGTGGAAACTAACCCCTGACTACGGTGTCATATTGAGGAGGTGGAAACTAACCCCTGACTACGGTGTCATATTGAGGAGGTGGAAACTAACCCCTGACTACGGTGTCATATTGAGGGTGTGGAAACTAACCCCTGACTACGGTGTCATATTGAGGAGGTGGAAACTAACCCCTGACTACGGTGTCATATTGAGGAGGTGGAAACTAACCCCTGACTACGGTGTCATATTGAGGAGGTGGAAACTAACCCCTGACTACGGTGTCATATTGAGGAGGTGGAAACTAACCCCTGACTACGGTGTCATATTGAGAGGTGGAAATAACCCCTGACTACGGTGTCATATTGAGGAGGTGGAAACTAACCCCTGACTACGGTGTCATATTGAGGAGGTGGAAACTAACCCCTGACTACGGTGTCATATTGAGGAGTGGAAACTAACCCCTGACTACGGTGTCATATTGAGGAGGTGGAAACTAACCCCTGACTACGGTGTCATATTGAGGAGGTGGAAACTAACCCCTGACTACGGTGTCATATTGAGGAGGTGGAAACTAAACCCTGACTACGGTGTCATATCATGAGGAGGTGGAAACTAACCCTGACTACGGTGTCATATCATGAGGAGGTGGAAACTAACCCCTGACTACGGTGTCATATTGAGGAGGTGGAAACTAACCCCTGACTACGGTGTCATATCATGAGGAGAGGTGGAAACTAACCCCTGACTACGGTGTCATATTGAGGAGGTGGAAACTAACCCCTGACCACGGTGTCATATTGAGGAGGTGGAAACTAACCCCTGACTACGGTGTCATATTGAGGAGGTGGAAACTAACCCCTGACCACGGTGTCATATTGAGGAGGTGGAAACTAAACCCTGACCACGGTGTCATATTGAGGAGGTGGAAACTAACCCCTGACTACGGTGTCATATTGAGGAGGTGGAAACTAACCCCTGACTACGGTGTCATATTGAGGAGGTGGAAACTAACCCCTGACTACGGTGTCATATTGAGGAGGTGGAAACTAACCCTGACTACGGTGTCATATTGAGGAGGTGGAAACTAACCCCTGACTACGGTGTCATATTGAGGAGGTGGAAACTAACCCCTGACTACGGTGTCATATTGAGGAGGTGGAAATTAACCCCTGACTACGGTGTCATATTGAGGAGGTGGAAACTAACCCCTGACTACGGTGTCATATTAAGGAGGTGGAAACTAACCCCTGACTACGGTGTCATATTGAGGAGGTGGAAACTAACCCCTGACTACGGTGTGAGGAGGTGGAAACTAACCCCTGACTATGGTGTCATATTGAGGAGGTGGAAACTAACCCCTGACTACGGTGTCATATTGAGGAGGTGGAAACTAACCCCTGACTACGGTGTCATATTGAGGAGGTGGAAACTAACCCCTGACTACGGTGTCATATTGAGGAGGTGGAAACTAACCCCTGACTACGGTGTCATATTGAGGAGGTGGAAACTAACCCCTGACTACGGTGTCATATTGAGGAGGTGGAAACTAACCCCTGACTACGGTGTCATATTGAGGAGGTGGAAACTAACCCCTAAAATGAAGACCAGAATAGTTAGGACAGGTTATATTCACCTACAGAACATTCGGAAAACAAACAAATTCAGGGGACTAGCGCCATTGTTTAGAATTCATGGGACTAGCGCCGTTGTTTGGAATTCATGGGACTAGCGCCATTGTTTGGAATTCATGGGACTAGCGCCATTGTTTGGAAATCATGGGACTAGCGCCATTGTTTAGAATTCATGGGACTAGCGCCATTGTTTGGAATTCATGGGACTAGCGCCGTTGTTTGGAATTCATGAGACTAGTGCCATTGTTTGGAATTCATGGGACTAGCGCCATTGTTTGAAATTCATGGGACTAGCGCCGTTGTTTAGAATTCATGGGACTAGCGCCATTGTTTAGAATACATGGGACTAGCGCCATTGTTTGGAATTCATGGGACTAGCGCCGTTGTTTAGAATTCATGGGATAGCTCCGTTGTTTGGAATTCATGGGACTAGCGCCATTGCTTGGAATTCATGGGACTAGCGCCATTGTTTGGAATTTTTGGGACTAGCGCCCTTGTTTGGAATTCATGGACTAGCGCCATTGTTTGGAATTTTTGGGACAAGCGCCATTGTTTAGAATTCATGGGACTAGCGCCGTTGTTTGGAATTAATGGGAGTAGCTCTGTTTTTTGGAATTCATGGGACTAGCGCCATTGTTTAGAATACATGGGACTATCGCCATTGTTTAGAATTCATGGGACAAGCGCCATTGTTTAGAATACATGGGACTAGCGCCATTGTTTAGAATTCATGGGACAAGCGCCATTGTTTAGAATTCATGGGACTAGCACCATTGTTTAGAATTCATGGGACAAGCGCCATTGTTTAGAATTCATGGGACAAGCGCCATTGTTTAGAATTCATGGGACTAGCACCGTTGTTTGGAATTCATGGGACTAGCGCCGTTGTTTGGAATTCATGGGACTAGCGCCATTGTTTGGAATTCATGGGACTAGCTCAATTGTTTGGATTTCATGGGACTAGCGCCGTTGTCTGGAAATCATGGGACTAGCGCCATTGTTTGGAATTCATGGGACTAGCGCCATTGTTTAGAATTCATGGGACTAGCGGCGTTGTTTGGAATTTATGGGACTAGCTCCGTTGTTTGGAATTCATGGGACTAGCGCCATTGTTTGGAATTCATGGGATTAGCGCCGTTGTTTGGAATTCATGGGACTAGCGCAATTGTTTGGAATTCATGGAACTAGCGCAATTGTTTGGAATTCATGGAACTAGCGCCATTGTTTGGAATTCATGGGACTAGCGCCATTGTTTTGAATTCATGGGACTAGCGCCACGGTTTGGAATTCATGGGACTAGCGCCATTGTTTGGAATTCATGGGACTAGCGCCATTGTTTGGAATTCATGGGACTATCGCCATTGTTTGGAATTCATGGGACTAGCGCCATTGTTTGGAATTCATGGGACTAGCGGCATTTTTTGGAATTCATGGGACTAGCACCATTGTTTGGAATTCATGGGACTAGCGCCATTGTTTGGAATTCATGGGACTAGCGCCATTGTTTGGAATTCATGGGACTAGCTCCATTGTTTGGAATTCATGGGACTAGCTCCGTTGTTTGGAATTCATGGGACTAGCTCCGTTGTTTGGAATTCATGGGACTACCGCCATTGTCTAGAATTCATAGGACTAGCGCAATTTTTTTGAATTCATGGGACTAGCGCCGTTGTTTGGAATTCATGGGACTATCGCCAATGTTTGGAATTCATTTGACTAGCGCCATTGTTTAGAATTCATGGGACTAGCGCCATTGTTTGGAATTCATGGGACTAGCACCATTGATTGGAATTCATGGGACTAGCACCATTGTTTGGAATTCATGGGACTAGCGCCATTGTTTGAAATTCATGGGACTAGCGCCATTGTTTGGAATTCATGGGACTAGCGGCATTGTTTGGGATTTCATTTGACTAGCGCCATTGTTTGGAATTCATGGGACTAGCGCCATTGTTTGGAATTCATGGGACTAGCGCCATTGTTTGGAATTCATGGGACTAGCGCCATTGTTTGGAATTCATGGGACTAGCGCCGTTGTTTGGAATTCATGGGACTAGCGCCGTTGTTTGGAATTCATGGGACTAGCGCCGTTGTTTGGAATTCATGGGACTTGCGCCGTTGTTTGGAATTCATGGGACTAGCGCCGTTGTTTGGAATTCATGGGACTAGCGCTGTTGTTTAGAATTCGAAAGCATTTATGCAGAGTTATGGGAAATTCGAATACTCTTTTCCTAACCTGGGTATCTTCAACATAGGCTAAAGCTCCAGCCCCATCCTTCACCTTAATAATAAACCAAGTGGATGGGCTGACGTTTGGCTGAGAAGTGAACCACTGATTGTGTCTTTAAGCAGCTGTGAAAGGTTATAGTAACAGCTGTTGAAAGTTATAGTAACAGCTGTTGAAGGTTATAGAACCAGCTGTTGAAGGTTATAGTAGCAGCTGTTGAAGGTTATAGTAAAAGATATTAAAGGTTATAGTAACAGCTGTTAAAGGTTATAGTAACAGCTGTTGAAGGTTATAGTGACAGCTGTTGAAGGTTATAGTAACAGCTGTTGAAAATTATAGTAACAGCTGTTGAAGGTTATAGTAACAGATATTAAAGGTTATAGTAACAGCTGTTAAAGGTTATAGTAACAGCTGTTGAAAGTTATAGTAACAGCTGTTGAAGGTTATAGTAACAGCTGTTGAAGATTATAGTAAAAGCTGTTGAAGGTTATAGTAACAGCTGTTAAAGGTTATAGTAACAGCTGTTGAAGGTTATAGTAACAGCTGTTAAAGGTCATAGTAACAGCTGTTAAAGGTTATAGTAACAGCTGTTGAAGGTTATAGCTACAGATATTAAAGGTTATAGTAACAGCTGTTAAAGGTTATAGTAACAGCTGTTAAAGGTTATAGTAACAGCTGTTAAAGGTTATAGTAACAGCTGTTGAAGGTTATAGTAACAGATATTAAAGGTTATAGTAACAGCTGTTGAAGGCTATAGTAACAGCTGTTAAAGGTTATAGTAACAGCTGTTGAAAGTTATAGTAACAGCTGTTAAAGGTTATAGTAACAGCTGTTAAAGGTTATAGTAACATCTGTTGAACGTTATAGTAAAGGCTGTTGAAGGTTATAGTAATAGCTGTTGAAGATTATAGTAACAGCTATTAAAGGTTATTGTAACAGATGTTGAAGTTTATAGTAACAGCTGTTGAAGGTTATAGTAACAGCTGTTAAAGGTTATAGTAACAGCTGTTGAATGTTATAGTAACAGATATTAAAGGTTATAGTAACAGCTGTTGAAGGTTATAGTAACAGCTGTTGAAGGTTATAGTAACAGCTGTTGAAGGTTATAATAACAGCTGTTGAAGGTCTAGTAACAGCTGTTAAAGGTTATAGTAACAGCTGTTAAAGGTTGTGGTAACAGCTGTTGAAGGTTATAGTAACAGCTGTTAAAGGTTATAGTAACAGCTGTTGAAGGTTATAGTAACAGCTGTTGAAGGTTATAGTAACAGCTGTTAAAGGTTATAGTAACAGATGTTGTAGGTTATAGTAACAGCTGTTGAAATGTTAGTAACAGCTGGTAAAGGTTATAGTAACAGCTGTTAAAAGTTATAGTAACAGCTGTTGAAGGTTATAGTAACAGTTGTTAAAGGTTATAGTAACACCTGTTGAAGGTTATAGTAACAGCTGTTAAAGGTTATAGTAACAGCTGTTGAAGTTTATAGTAATAGCTGTTAAAGGTTATAGTAACAGCTGTTGAAGGTTATAGTAACAGCTGTTGAAGGTTATAGTAATAGCTGTTGAAATTTATAGTAATAGCTGTTGAAAGTTATAGTAACAGATGTTAAAGGTTATAGTAACAGATCTTGAAGATTATAGTAACAGCTGTTGAAGGTTATAGTAACAGATGTTGAAGGTTATAATAACAGCTGTTGAAGGTTATAGTAACAGCTGTTGAAGGTTATAGTAATAGCTGTTGAAAGTTATAGTAACATATATTAAAGGTTATAGTAACAGATGTTGAAGATTATAGTTACAGCTGTTGAAGGTTATAGTAACAGCAGTTAAATGTTATAGTAACAGCTGTTAAAGGTTATAGTAATAGCTGTTGAAAGTTATAGTAACAGATATTAAAGGTTATAGTAACAGATGTTAAAGATTATATAGTAACAGATGTTGTTTAGTAACAGCCGTTTGAAGGTTATAGTAACAGCTGTTGGTTATAGTAATAGCTGTCTGAAAGCAGTAACAGCTGTTGAAGGTTATAGTAACAGCCGTTGAAGGTTATAGTAACAGCTGTTGAAGGTTATAGTAACAGCTAAAGGTAGGTTAGTAACAGCTGTTGAAGGTTATAGTAAAGCTGTTGGTTATAGTAACAGCTGTTGAAGGTTATAGTACAGTTGAAGGTTATAGTAACAGCTGTTGAAGGTTATAGTAAACAGCTGTTGAAGGTTATAGTAACAGCTGTTGAAGGCTAGTAACAGTTGAAGGTTATAGTAATAGTAACAGCTGTTAAAGGTTATAGTAACAGATGTTGAAGGTTATAGTAACAGCTGTTGAAGGTTATAGTAACAGCTGTTAAAGGTTATAGTAACAGCTGTTGAAGGTTATAGTAACAGCTGTTAAAGTTTTATAACAGCTGTTGAAGGTTATAGTAAGTTGAAAATTATAGTAACAGCTGTTGAAGGTTTAGTAACAGGTGTAGCTGTTAGTAACACAGCTGTTGAAGGTTATAGTAAACAGATGTTATAAGGCTTTAAGGTTATAGTAACAGCTGTTGAAAGTTATAGTAACAGCTGTTAAAGGTTATAGTAAACAGTTCATAGTAACATGTAACAGCTGTTATAGTAAAGCTGTTGAAAGGTTATAGTAACAGCTGTTAAAGGTTATAGTACAGCTGTTGAAAGGTTTAGTAACAGCTGTTGAAGGTTATAGTAACAGCCGTTGAAGGTTATAGTAACAGCTGTTGAAGGTTATAGTAATAGCTGTTGAAAGTTATAGTAACAGCTGTTGAAGGTTATTAACTAGCTGTTGAAGGTTATAGTAGCAGCTGTTGAAGTTATAGTAACAGCTGTTAAAGTTATAGTAACAGCTGTTGAAGGTTATGAAGCTGTGAAGGTTATAGTAACAGCTGTTGAAGTTATTAACAGTTGAAAGGTTATAGTAACAGCTGTTAAAGGCTGTTATAAAGGTTATAGTAACACAGCTGTTGAAAGGTTATAGTAACAGCTTGTTGAAGAGTTATAGTAACAGCTGTTGAAGGTTATAGTAACAGCTGTTGAAGGTTATAGTAACAGCTGTTAAAGGTTATAGTAACAGCTGTTGAAGGTTATAGTAACAGCTGTTAAAGGTTATAGTAACAGCTGTTGAAGGTTATAGTAACAGCTGTTAAGGTTATAGTAACAGCTGTTGAGCAGGTTATAGTAACAGCTGTTAAAGGTTATAGTAACAGCTGTTAAAGGTTATAGTAACAGCTGTTGAAGGTTATAGTAACAGCTGTTGAAAGTTATAGTAACAGCTGTTGAAGGTTATAGTAACAGCTGTTGAAGGTTATAGTAACAGATGTTGAAGGTTATAGTAACAGCTGTTGAAAGGTATAGTAGTAACAGCTGTTAAAGGTTATAGTAACAGCTGTTTAAAGAAGAGTTATAGTAACAGCTGTTGAGGTTATAGTAACAGCTGTTTGAAAGTTATAGTAACAAAGGTTATAGTAACAGCTGTTAAAGTTATAACAGTTATAGTAACAGATGTTGAAGATTATAGTAACAGCTGTTGGAGGTTCTAGCAACAGATGTTGAAGGTTATAGTAACAGCCGTTGAAGGTTATAGTAACAGCTGTTGAAGGTTATAGAAATAGCTGTTGAAAGTTACAGTAACAGCTGTTGAAGGTTATAGTAACAGATGTTGAAGGTTATAGTAACAGCTGTTGAATGTTATAGTAACAGCTGTTAAATGTTATAGTAACAGCTGTTGAAGGTTATAGTAACAGCTGTTGAAAGTTATAGTAATAGCTGTTGAAAGTTATAGTAAAAGCTGTTGAAGGTTATAATAACAGCTGTTGAAGGTTATAGTAACAGCTGTTGAAGGTTATAGTAATAGCTGTTGAAAGTTATAGTAACAGATATTAAAGGTTATTGTAACAGATGTTGAAGATTATAGTAACAGCTGTTGAAGGTTATAGTAACAGCTGTTAAAGGTTATAGTAACAGCTGTTAAAGGTTATAGTAATAGCTGTTTAAAGTTTTATAACAGATATTAAAGGTTATAGTAACAGCTGTTGAAAATTATAGTAACAGCTGTTGGAGGTTCTAGCAACAGATGTTGAAGGTTATAGTAACAGCCGTTGAAGGTTATAGTAACAGCTGTTGAAGGTTATAGTAACAGCTGTTGAAAGTTATAGTAACAGATGTTAAAGGTTATAGTAACAGCTGTTGAAGGTTATAGTAACAGCTGTTGAAGGTTATAGTAACAGCTGTGAAGGTTATAGTAACAGCCGTTGAAGGTTATAGTAACAGCTGTTGAAGGTTATAGTAACAGCTGTTGAAAGTTATAGTAACAGCTGTTGAAAGTTATAGTAACAGCTGTTGAAGGTTATAGTAACAGCTGTTGAAGGTTATAGTAACAAAGGTTATAGTAACAGCTGTTAAAGGTATAGTAACAGCTGTTGAAGGTTATAGTAACAGCTGTTGAAGGTTATAGTAACAGCTGTTGAAGGTTATAGTAACAGCTGTTAAAGGTTATAGTAACAGCTGTTAAAGGTTATAGTAACAGCTGTTGAAGGTTATAGTAGCTGTTGAAGTTATAGTAACAGCTGTTGAAAGTTATAGTAAAAGCTGTTGAAGGTTATAACAGCTGTTAAAAAGGTTATAGTAACAGCTGTTGAAGGTTATAGTAACAGCTGTTGAAGGTTATAGTAACAGCTGTTGAAAGTTATAGTAGTAACCAGATATTAAAGGTTATAGTAAGCTGTTGAAAGTTTATAGTAACAGCTGTTTAAAGGTTATAGTAACAGATGTTAAAAGGTTATAGTAACAGCTGTTGTTATAGTAACAGCTGTTAAAGGTTATAGTAACAGCTGTTAAAGGTTATAGTAACAGCTGTTGAAAGTTTTATAGTAACAGATATTAAAGGTTATAGTAACAGCTGTTGAAAAGGTATAGTAACAGCTGTTAGGTTCTAGCAACAGATGTTGTTTATAGTAACAGCTGTTAAAGGTTATAGTAACAGCTGTTGAAAGGTTATAGTAACAGCTGTTGAAGGTTATAGTAACAGCTGTTGTAAAGGTTATAGTAACAGCTGTTAAAGGTTATAGTAACAGCTGTTAAAGGTTATAGTAACAGCTGTTTGAAAGTTTATAGTAACAGCTGTTGAAAGTTATAGTAACAGTTATTAGTAACAGCTGTTGAAGGTTATAGTAACAGCTGTTGAAGGTTATAGTAACAGCTGTTAAAGGTTTATAGTAAGTAACAGCTGTTGAAGGTTATAGTAACAGCTGTTGAAAGTTATAGTAACAGATGTTAAAGGTTATAGTAACAGATGTTGAAGATTATAGTAACAGCTGTTGTTATAGTAACAGCTGTTATAGTAACAGATGTTGAAGGTTATAGTAACAGCTGTTGAAGGTTATAGTAAAGCTGTTGAAGGTTATAGTAATAGCTGTTGAAAGTTATAGTAACATTAAATATTAAAGGTTATAGTAAACAGATGTTTGTAACAGATTATAGTAACAGCTGTTGAAGGTTATAGTAACAGCTGTTAAAGGTTATAGTAACAGCTGTTGAAGGTTATAGTAATAGCTGTTGAAAGTTATAGTAACAGATATTAAAGGTTATAGTAACAGATGTTGAAGATTATAGTAACAGCTGTTGAAGGTTATAGTAACAGATGTTGAAGGTTATAGTAACAGCTGTTGAAGGTTATAGTAACAGCTGGTTGAAGGTGAAGGTTGTTAGTAGTAACAGATGTTGAAGGTTATAGTAACAGCTGTTGAAGGTTATAGTAACAGCTGTTAAATGTTATAGTAACAGCTGTTGAAGGTTATAGTAACAGCTGTTGAAAGTTATAGTAATAGCTGTTGAAAGTTATAGTAAAAGCTGTTGAAAGGTTGTTGAAGGTTAAGTAACAGTTATAGTGTTAAAGGTTATAGTAACAGCTGTTGAAGGTTATAGTAATAGTAACAGCTGTTTAGAAAGTTATAGTAACAGATGTTGAAGGTTATAGTAACAGATATAGTAAAGTTTATAGTAACAGATGTTGAAGGTTATAGTAACAGCTGTTGAAGGTTATAGTAACAGCTGTTGAAAGGTATAGTAAAATAGTAGTAACAGCTGTTGAAGGTTATAGTAACAGCTGTTTAGTAAAGCTGTTTTTATAGTAACAGATATTAAAGGTTATAGTAACAGCTGTTGAAAATTATAGTAACAGCTGTTGGAGGTTATAGTAAACAGCTGTTGAAGGTTATAGTAACAGCTGTTGAAGGTTATAGTAACAGTTTATGTTGAAGGTTATAGTAACAGCTGTTGAAAGTTATAGTAATAGCTGTTGAAAGTTATAGTAACAGCTGTTGAAGGTTATAGTAACAGCTGTTGAAGGTTATAGTAACAGCTGTTAAAGGTTATAGTAACAGCTGTTAAAGGTTATAGTAACAGCTGTTGAAGGTTATAGTAACAGCTGTTGAAAGTTTAGTATGTGAAACAGTAACAGCTGTTGAAGGTTATAGTTTGAAGGTTATAGTAACAGCTGTTAAAGGTTATAGTAACAGCTGTTAAAGGTTATAGTAATAGCTGTTAAAGGTTATAGTAACAGCTGTTAAAGGTTATAGTAACAGCTGTTAAAGGTTATAGTAACAGATGTTGAAGGTTATAGTAACAGCTGTTGAAATGTTAGTAACAGCTGTTGAAGGTTATAGTAACAGATGTCAAATCAAATTGTATTTGTCACATGCTCATATACAACAGGTGTAGACCTTACCGTGAAATGCTTACTTACAAGCCCTTAACCAACAATGCAGTTCAAGAAATAGAGTTAAGAAAATATTTGCCAAATAAAATAAAATAAAAAATTAAATATATAGTAAAAATAAGATTACATAACAATAACGAGGCTATATACAGGGGGTACCGGTACCGAGTCAATGTGCGGGGGTACAGGTTAGTCGAGGTAATTTGTACATGTACTGTAGGTAGGGGTTTGAGTTTGTATTTTGTATATGTGTGTGTATTTGTGTGTGTGTATATGTGTGTGTGAGTGTGTGTGCACGAGTCTATGTGTTTACCTGTGTATATTTGTGTTTCCATTGTCAGTCGCAGCAGTGCAGAGCAACAGCTCCTGGCACGTCAGGCGGTTGCTAAGCGACGACAGGCCCAGCGAGGCCCCGCCTACATGTTCTCAGCTCCGCCCACCAGCCTGTCGGATGCCGAGCAGCACTTCCTGGAGGCGGCAGAGTACGGCAACATCCCCGAGGTCAGTTACCTTGACAACATTACAGACTTGTCAAATCAAATTACCCCTGTCAATTAGCCCATCAGAGTGTAAGCCCTGTCTAAGCTGGGAAGGGGGAGGGGGGGTGGGGGGGTTCTACTAAGCTATGTGGAATTGTTTTAAGAAGGTCATACCAAGGATTATTTTGATATTTGGTTTAGAATTTTAACGGGGGGGGGGGGGGGGGGGTTTGGGGGGGGGGGGGGGGGGGGGGGGGGGGGGGGGGGGGGGGGGGGGGTTTCGGGGGGGGGGGGGGGGGGGGGGGGGGGGGGGGGGGGTACATGATTTCAACCCCTTATTTTTGGCACGAAACATTCTCCATATATACTGTACTTTTACAGTATATACTAATTTTTTCAACTGGTACCAGGTTAAAGTGAGGCCTGTGGGCGTCCTAGAGCAAAACAGCTTTTTTGAAATGTTTGCTAATTTATTCAGAATATACAACAGAAATATCACATTTACATAAGTATTCAGACTCTTTACTTAGTGCTTTGTTGAAGCACCTTTGGCAGCGATTACAGCCTCAAGTCTTCTTAGGCATGACGCTACAAGCTTGGAACACCTGTATTTGGGGGGTTTCTCCCATTCTTCTCTGCAGATCCTCTCAAGCTCTGTCAGGTTGGATGGGGAGCGTCGCTGCACAGCTATTTTCAGGTCTCTCCAGAGATGTTCATTCCGGTTCAATTCCGGGGTCTGGCTGGGCCACTCAAGCACATTCAGAGACTTGTCCCAAAGCCACTCCTCAAATCAAATCAAATCAAATTTTATTGGTCACATGCGCCGAATACAACAGGTGCAGACATTACAGTGAAATGCTTACTTACAGCCCTTAACCAACAGTGCATTTATTTTTTTACAAAAAAAGTAAAATAAAACAACAACAAAGAAAGTGTTGAGAGAAAAAAAGAGCAGAAGTAAAATAAAGTGACAGTAGGGAGGCTATATATACAGGGGGGTACCGTTGCAGAGTCAATGTGCGGGGGCACCGGCTAGTTGAGGTAGTTGAGGTAATATTTACATGTGGGTAGAGTTAAAGTGACTATGCATAAATAATTAACAGAGTAGCAGCAGCGTAAAAAGGATGGGGTGGGGGGGCAGTGCAAATAGTCCGGGTAGCCATGATTAGCTGTTCAGGAGTCTTATGGCTTGGGGGTAGAAGCTGTTGAGAAGTCTTTTGGACCTAGACTTGGCACTCCGGTACCGCTTGCCGTGCAGTAGCAGAGAGAACAGTCTATGACTAGGGTGGCTGGAGTCTTTGACAATTTTGAGGGCCTTCCTCTGATACCACCTGGTATAGAGGTCCTGGATGGCAGGAAGCTTTGGCCCAGTGATGTACTGGGCCGTACGCACTACCCTCTGTAGTGCCTTGCGGTCGGAGGCCAAGCAGTTGCCATACCAGGCAGTGATGCAACCAGCCAGGATGCTCTCGATGGTGCAGCTGTAGAATTTTTTGAGGATCTGAGGACCCATGCCAAATCTTTTCAGTCTCCTGAGGGGGAATAGGCTTTGTCGTGCCCTCTTCACGACTGTCTTGGTGTGTTTGGACCATGATAGTTCGTTGGTGATGTGGACACCAAGGAACTTGAAGCTCTCAACCTGTTCCACTACAGCCCCGTCGATGAGAATGGGGGCGTGCTCAGTCCTCTTTTTTTTCCTGTAGTCCACAATCATCTCCTTTGTCTTGGTCACGTTGAGGGAGAGGTTGTTGTCCTGGCACCACACGGCCAGGTCTCTGACCTCCTCCCCTATAGGCTGTCTCATCGTTGTCGGTGATCAGGCCTACCACTGTTGTGTCGTCGGCAAACTTAATGATGGTGTTGGAGTCGTGCCTGGCCATGCAGTCATGGGTGAACAGAGAGTACAGGAGGGGACTGAGCACGCACCCCTGAGGGGCCCCCGTGTTGAGGATCAGTGTGGCAGATGTGTTGTTACCTACCCTTACCACCTGGGGGCGGCCCGTCAGGAAGTCCAGGATCCAGTTGCAGAGGGAGGTGTTTAGTCCCAGGATCTTTAGCTTAGTGATGAGCTTAGAGGGCACTATGGTGTTGAATGCTGAGCTGTAGTCAATGAATAGCATTCTCACCTGCGTTGGTTTGGCTGTGTGCTTAGGGTCGTTGTCCTGTTGGAAAATGAACCTTCACACCAGTCTGAGGTCTACCATAAAGGCCTGATTGGTGGAGTGCTGCAGAGATGCTTGTCCTTCTGGAAGGTTCTCCCATCTCCACAGAGGAACTCTGGAGGTCTGTCAGAGTGACCATCGGGTTCTTGGTCACCTTCCTGACCAAGGCCCTTCTCCCCTGATTGCTCAGTTTGGCCGGGTGGCCAGCTCTTGGAAGAGTCTTGGTGGTTCCAAACTTCTTCCATTTAAGAATGATGGAGGCCACTGTGTTCTTGGGGACCTTCAATGCTATCTAAATGTTTTGGTACCCTTCCCCAGATCTGTGCCTCGACACAATCCTGCCTCGGAGCTCTATGGACAATTTCTTTGACCTCATGGCTTTGTTCTTGCTCTGACATGCACTGTCAACTGTGATACCTTATATACAGTCGTGGTCAAACGTTTTGAGAATGACACAAATAATAATTTTCACAATGTCTGCTGCCTCAGTTTTGATAATGGCAATTTCCATATACTCCAGAATGTCATGAAGAGTGATCAGATTAATTGCAATTAATTGCAAAGTCCCTCTTTGCCATGAAAATGAACTGAATCCCCCCCAAAAATGTCCACTGCATTTCAGCCCTGCCACAAAAGGACCAACTGCCATCATGTCAGTGATTCTCTTGTTAACACAGGTGAGAGTGTTGACGAGGACAAGGCTGGAGATCACTCTGTCATGCTGATTGAGTTAGAATAACAGACTGGAAGTTTTAAAAGGAGGGTAGTGCTTGAAATCATTGTTCTTCCTCTGTTAACCACGGTTACCTGCAAGGAAACACGTGCCGTCATCATTGCGTTGGACAAAAAGGGCTTCACAGGCAAGGATATTGCTGCCAGTAAGATTGTACCTAAATCAACCATTTATCGGATCATCAAGAACTTCAAGGAGAGAGGTTCAATTGTTGTGAAGAAGGCGTCAGGGCACCCAAGAAAGTCCAGCAAATGCCAGGACCGTCTCCTAAAGTTGATTCAGCTGCAGGATCGGGGCACCAGCAGTGCAGTGCTTGCTTGGGAATGGCAGCAGGCAGGTGTGAGTGCATCTGCACGCACAGTGAGGCAAATACTTTTGGAGGATGGCCTGGTGTCAAGAAGGGCAGCAAAGAAGCCACTTCTCTCCAGGAAAACATCAGGGACAGACTGATATTCTGCAAAAGGTACAGGGATTGGACTGTTGAGGACTGGGGTAAAGTCATTTTCTCTGATGAATCCCCTTTCCGATTGTTTGGGGCATCCGGAAAACACCTTGTCCAGAGAAGACAAGGTGAGCGCTACCATCAGTCCTGTGTCATGCCAACAGTAAAGCATCCTGAGACCATTCATGTGTGGGGTTTCTTCTCAGCCAAGGGAGTGGGCTCACTCACAATTTTGCCTAAGAACGCAGCCATGAATAAAGAATGGTACCAACACATCCTCCAAGAGCAACTTCTCCCAACCATCCAAGAACAGCTTGGTGACGACCAATGCCTTTTCCAGCATGATGGAGCACGTTGCCATAATGCAAAAGTGATAACTAAGTGGCTCGGGGAACAAAACATCGACATTTTGGGTCCATGGCCAGGAAACTCCCCAGACCTTAATCCCATTGAAAACTTGTGGTCGATCCTCAAGAGGCGGGTGGACAAACAAAAACCCATACATTCTGACAAACTCCAAGCATTGATTATGCAAGAACGGGCTGCCATCAGTCAGGATGTGGCCCAGAAGTTAATTGACAGCATGCCAGGGCGGATTGCAGAGGTCTTGAAAAAGAAGGGTCAACACTGCAAATATTGACTCTTTGCATAAACTTAGTGTACTTGTCAATAAAAGCCTTTTACACTTATGGAATGCTTGTAATTATACTTCAGTATACCATAGTAACATCTGACAAAAATATCTAAAAACACTGAAGCAGCGAACTTTGTGATGACCAATGCTTGTGTCATTCTCAAAACTTTTGACCACGACTGTAGACAGCTGTGTGCCTTCCCAAATCATGTCCAATCAATTGAATTTACCCCAGGTGGACTCCACTCAAGTTATAGAAACATCTCAAGGATGCTCAATGGAAACAGGATGAACCTGAGCTCAATTTCAAATCTCATAGCAAAGGGTCTGAATACATATCTAAATAAGGTATTTATTTTTTTATTTTTTATTTTTTATAAATGTGCTAAAATGTCTAAAAATCATTATGGGGTATTGTGTGTAGATTGATGAGGATAAAAAAACTAAATCAATTTTAGAATGAGGCTGTAGCGTAACAAAATGAGGAAAAAATCAAGGGGTCTGAATACTTTCCGAATTCACTGGAAGTGTGTAGCCCAAACTGTTAGGAAGCTATAGACAGAAGTTGGCAGATCGGCTGTACCAACTTCAGACGAGTCCCACAACGCTTGTGGGGGTTGCAGAGCAAAACGGAGAGTCTCATCTTTCCATTGTCATAATAGTTTGTAGGCTGTTCAGACGCTACAGACGGTTTCGTTAGAAGACCGATTTTGGGGATGTCTGATGGTCTGACAAACACCGCTGTAGCTCTGTCACCTTTCACCGCTGTAGCTCTGTCACCTTTCACTGCAGTTGAGGAAGTGCAACATCGGAGGATGCGGTGGATTGAGATGCATCCAATAAAAAAAAAACAGTTATCTCTAGCTTAAAATGACAGATTTTTAGTTAACATGATGTTACAGGCCTTTACCATAAAACTCTTTATAAGGCAAAATTATAAAGGGGATTTTAGTTTAACGTCACCGCAGTGCATTATAACTATGTTTCAAACATTAGGACCAGGCTTTAATTCACCACAGTGCGTTATATCGCTGTTTCAAACATTAGGACCAGGCTTTTAATTCACCACAGCGCGTTATATCGCTGTTTCAAACATTAGGACCAGGCTTTTAATTCACCACAGTGCGCTTTATAGCTGTTTCAAACATTAGGACCAAGCTTTAACTCACCACAGTGCGTTATATCACTGTTTCAAACATTAGGACCAGGCTTTAATTTACCACAGTGCGTTATAACGCTGTTTCAAAAATTAGGACCAGGGTTTAATTCACCACATCACGTTATATTGCTGTTTCAAACATTAGGACCAGGCTATTAATTCACCACAGCACGTTATATCGCTGTTTCAAACATTAGGACCAGGCTTTAATTCACCACAGTGCATTATATCGCTGTTTCAAACATTAGGACCAGGCTTTTAATTTACCACAGTGCGCTTTATAGCTGTTTCAAACATTAGTACCAGGCTTTTAATTCACCACAGCGTGTTATATTGCTGTTTCAAACATTAGGACCAGGCTTTTAATTCACCACAGCGCGTTATATCGCTGTTTCAAACATTAGGACCAGGCTTTTAATTCACCACAGCGCGTTATAACGCTGTTTCAAACATTAGTACCAGGCTTTAATTCACCACAGTGCGTTATATCGCTGTTTCAAACATTAGGACCAGGCTTTTAATTCACCACAGCGTGTTATATCGCTGTTTCAAACATTAGGACCAGAATTTTACTTCACCACAGTGCGCTTTATAGCTGTTTCAAACATTAGGACCAGGCTTTTAATTC
>CM072227.1:59074328-59101828 GCA_036851935.1 Coregonus suidteri | reverse complement strand
TGTAGCCCATCCTAACTGTCCTCCCTCTCTCCCTCCTCTCTCCAGTTTGTAGCCCATCCTAACTGTCCTCCCTCTCTCCCTCCTCTCTCCAGTTTGTAGCCCATCCTAACTGTCCTCCCTCTCTCCCTCCTCTCTCCAGTTTGTAGCCCATCCTAACTGTCCTCCCTCTCTCCCTCCTCTCTCCAGTTTGTAGCCCATCCTAACTGTCAGCAGCAGTTGTTGTCTATCTGGTATGAGAACCTACCAGGTCTGAGACAACAGACTACAGCTGTTAAACTACTGGTGGTCCTGGGAGTGGCTGTTGGACTACCTGGACTGGCTCTGGCTTACCTGGTGGCCCCCTGCAGTAGGGTAGGTACCCTACAGACTACAATACACACTAACCCTACAGCTGTTAAACTACTGGTGGTCACCTGTCTCCCCCAGGTAGGGAGGGTGATGCGAAGTCCCTTCATGAAGTTTGTGGCCCACGCTTCCTCCTTCTCCATCTTCCTTTGTCTGCTGGTCCTGAACTCTGCCGACCGCTTCGCTGGGACCACACTGCTACCCAACATGACCACACATCTCCCCACCCGACCGCAACAGAACCAGAACCAACAACAAGGTCTGTCTAACCCTAATTCTCCCCACATGACCCCAACACGATCACATGACCCCAACACGATCACATGACCCCAACAGGTCTATCTAACTCTAACCAGTACTTAGTTTGAGCCGGATCCTGCCGGAACAGGATCCAGCACCTCTTTTTGGACTGTTTTGTTCCGGAACCTATTTGGTCGGATCTGGCATGAAAAATTATTTTTAATATTTTAAATTCAAATAAAAGTGATCAAAGTTAATTTGAGTTTCGTCTTCGTTAATTCTCCTGCCCCCAGAAAAAAACATAATGTGAAAAAGTTGATTTTCATTGTAACCTATGTTTGTGACCAACGCGTGGCCGTGGCAGTGTGAGAAGCATGCCAGTAACTAGAATGAGATTCTCTCCCTCTGCTCTGATAGACATGAGTCTAGCAGCATCTCATCTCTCCATGGTAGCCTATGATCTCTCTCTCCCTCTGCTCTGATAGACATGAGTCTAGCAGCATCTCTCCATGGTAGCCTATGATCTCTCTCTCCCTCTGCTCTGATAGACATGAGTCTAGCAGCATCTCTCCATGGTAGCCTATGATCTCTCTCTCCCTCTGCTCTGATAGACATGAGTCTAGCAGCATCTCATCTCTCCATGGTAGCCTATGATCTCTCTCTCCCTCTGCTCTGATAGACATGAATCTAACAGCATCTCATCTCTCCATGGTAGCCTATGATCTCTCTCTCCCTCTGCTCTGATAGACATGAGTCTGGCAGCATCTCTCCATGGTAGCCTATGATCTCTCTCTCCCTCTGCTCTGATAGACATGAGTCTAGCAGCATCTCTCCATGGTAGCCTATGATCTCTCTCTCCCTCTGCTCTGATAGACATTAGTCTAGCAGCATCTCTCCATGGTAGCCTATGATCTCTCTCTCCCTCTGCTCTGATAGACATGAGTCTAGCAGCATCTCATCTCTCCATGGTAGCCTATGATCTCTCTCTCCCTCTGCTCTGATAGACATGAGTCTAGCAGCATCTCATCTCTCCATGGTAGCCTATGATCTCTCTCTCTCCCTCTGCTCTGATAGACATGAGTCTAGCAGCATCTCTCCATGGTAGCCTATGATCTCTCTCTCCATCTGCTCTGATAGACATGATCTCATCTCTCCATGGTAGCCTATGATCTCTCTCTCCCTCTGCTCTGATAGACATGAGTCTAGCAGCATCTCTCCATGGTAGCCTATGATCTCTCTCTCCCTCTGCTCTGATAGACATGAGTCTAGCAGCATCTCATCTCTCCATGGTAGCCTATGATCTCTCTCTCCCTCTGCTCTGATAGACATGAGTCTGGCAGCAGCATCTCTCCATGGTAGCCTATGATCTCTCTCTCCCTCTGCTCTGATAGACATGAGTCTAGCAGCATCTCTCCATGGTAGCCTATGATCTCTCTCTCCCTCTCCATGAGTCTAGCAGCATCTCTCCATGGTAGATCTCTCTCTCCCTCTGCTCTGATAGACATGAGTCTAGCAGCATCTCTCCATGGTAGCCTATGATCTCTCTCTCCCTCTGCTCTGATAGACATGAGTCTAGCAGCATCTCATCTCTCCATGGTAGCCTATGATCTCTCTCTCCCTCTGCTCTGATAGACATGAGTCTAGCAGCATCTCTCCATGGTAGCCTATGATCTCTCTCTCCCTCTGCTCTGATAGACATGAGTCTAGCAGCATCTCTCCATGGTAGCCTATGATCTCTCTCTCCCTCTGCTCTGATAGACATGAGTCTAGCAGCATCTCTCCATGGTAGCCTATGATCTCTCTCTCCCTCTGCTCTGATAGACATGAGTCTAGCAGCATCTCATCTCTCCATGGTAGCCTATGATCTCTCTCTCCCTCTCCCTCTGCTCTGATATGATCTCTCTCTCCCTCTGCTCTGATAGACATGAGTCTAGCAGCATCTCATCTCTCCATGGTAGCCTATGATCTCTCTCTCCCTCTGCTCTGATAGACATGAGTCTAGCAGCATCTCATCTCTCCATGGTAGCCTATGATCTCTCTCTCCCTCTGCTCTGATAGACATGAGTCTAGCAGCATCTCTCCATGGTAGCCTATGATCTCTCTCTCCCTCTGCTCTGATAGACATGAGTCTAGCAGCATCTCATCTCTCCATGGTAGCCTATGATCTCTCTCTCCCTCTGCTCTGATAGACATGAGTCTAGCAGCATCTCTCCATGGTAGCCTATGATCTCTCTCTCCCTCTGCTCTGATAGACATGAGTCTAGCAGCATCTCTCCCATGGTAGCCTATGATCTCTCTCTCCCTCTGCTCTGATAGACATGAGTCTAGCAGCAGCATGGTAGCCTATGATCTCTCTCTCCATGGTAGCCTATGATCTCTCCTCTGATCTCCTCTCCTCTGCTCTGATAGACATGAGTCTAGCCAGAATCTCATCTCTGCCATGGTAGCCTATGATCTCTCTCTCTCTCCCTCTGCTCTGATAGACATGAGTCTAGCAGCATCTCATCTCTCCATGGTAGCCTATGATCTCTCTCTCCCTCTGCTCTGATAGACATGAGTCTAGCAGCATCTCATCTCTCCATGGTAGCCTATGATCTCTCTCTCCCTCTGCTCTGATAGACATGAGTCTAGCAGCATCTCTCCATGGTAGCCTATGATCTCTCTCTCCCTCTGCTCTGATAGACATGAGTCTAGCAGCATCTCTCCATGGTAGCCTATGATCTCTCTCTCCCTCTGCTCTGATAGACATGAGTCTAGCAGCATCTCTCTCCATGGTAGCCTATGATCTCTCTCTCCCTCTGCTCTGATAGACATGAGTCTAGCAGCATCTCTCCATGGTAGCCTATGATCTCTCTCTCCCTCTGCTCTGATAGACATGAGTCTAGCAGCAGCATCTCTCCATGGTAGCCTATGATCTCTCTCTCCCTCTGCTCTGATAGACATGAGTCTAGCAGCATCTCTCCATGGTAGCCTATGATCTCTCTCTCCCTCTGCTCTGATAGACATGAGTCTAGCAGCATCTCATCTCTCCATGGTAGCCTATGATCTCTCTCTCCCTCTGCTCTGATAGACATGAGTCTAGCAGCATCTCTCCATGGTAGCCTATGATCTCTCTCTCCCTCTGCTCTGATAGACATGAGTCTAGCAGCATCTCTCCATGGTAGCCTATGATCTCTCTCTCCCTCTGCTCTGATAGACATGAGTCTAGCAGCATCTCTCCATGGTAGCCTATGATCTCTCTCTCCCTCTGCTCTGATAGACATGAGTCTAGCAGCATCTCATCTCTCCATGGTAGCCTATGATCTCTCTCTCTCCCTCTGCTCTGATAGACATGAGTCTAGCAGCATCTCTCCATGGTAGCCTATGATCTCTCTCTCCCTCTGCTCTGATAGACATGAGTCTAGCAGCACATCTCATCTCTCCATGGTAGCCTATGATCTCTCTCTCCCTCTGCTCTGATAGACATGAGTCTAGCAGCATCTCATCTCTCCATGGTAGCCTATGATCTCTCTCTCCCTCTGCTCTGATAGACATGAGTCTAGCAGCATCTCTCCATGGTAGCCGATGATCTCTCTCTCCCTCTGCTCTGATAGACATGAGTCTAGCAGCATCTCATCTCTCCATGGTAGCCTATGATCTCTCTCTCCCTCTGCTCTGATAGACATGAGTCTAGCAGCATCTCTCCATGTAGCCTATGATCTCTCTCTCCCTCTGCTCTGATAGACATGAGTCTAGCAGCATCTCTCCATGGTAGCCTATGATCTCTCTCTCCCTCTGCTCTGATAGACATGATCTAGCAGATCTCTCCATGGTAGCCTATGATCTCTCTCTCCCTCTGCTCTGATAGACATGAGTCTAGCAGCATCTCATCTCTCCATGGTAGCCTATGATCTCTCTCTCCCTCTGCTCTGATAGACATGAGTCTAGCAGCATCTCTCCATGGTAGCCTATGATCTCTCTCTCCCTCTGCTCTGATAGACATGAGTCTAGCAGCATCTCTCCATTGGCTATGATCTCTCTCTCCCTCTGCTCCAGTCTAGCAGTCCATGGTAGCCTATGATCTCTCTCTCCCTCTGCTCTGATAGACATGAGTCTAGCAGCATCTCTCCATGGTAGCCTATGATCTCTCTCTCCCTCTGCTCTGATAGACATGAGTCTAGCAGCATCTCATCTCTCCATGGTAGCCTATGATCTCTCTCTCCCTCTGCTCTGATAGACATGAGTCTAGCAGCATCTCTCCATGGTAGCCTATGATCTCTCTCTCCCTCTGCTCTGATAGACATGAGTCTAGCAGCATCTCTCCATGGTAGCCTATGATCTCTCTCTCCCTCTGCTCTGATAGACATGAGTCTAGCAGCATCTCATCTCTCCATGGTAGCCTATGATCTCTCTCTCCCTCTGCTCTGATAGACATGAGTCTAGCAGCATCTCTCCATGGTAGCCTATGATCTCTCTCTCTCCTCTGATGCTCTGATAGACATGAGTCTAGCAGCATCTCTCCATGGTAGCCTATGATCTCTCTCTCCCTCTGCTCTGATAGACATGAGTCTAGCAGCATCTCTCCATGGTAGCCTATGATCTCTCTCTCCCTCTGCTCTGATAGACATGAGTCTAGCAGCATCTCATCTCTCCATGGTAGCCTATGATCTCTCTCTCCCTCTGCTCTGATAGACATGAGTCTAGCAGCATCTCTCCATGGTAGCCTATGATCTCTCTCTCCCTCTGCTCTGATAGACATGAGTCTAGCAGCATCTCTCCATGGTAGCCCATCTCTCTCTCCCTCTGCTCTGATAGACATGAGTCTAGCAGCATCTCTCCATGGGTAGCCTATGATCTCTCTCTCCCTCTGCTCTGATAGACATGAGTCTAGCAGCATCTCATCTCTCCATGGTAGCCTATGATCTCTCTCTCCCTCTGCTCTGATAGACATGAGTCTAGCAGCATCTCTCCATGGTAGCCTATGATCTCTCTCTCCCTCTGCTCTGATAGACATGAGTCTAGCAGCATCTCTCCATGGTAGCCTATGATCTCTCTCTCCCTCTGCTCTGATAGACATGAGTCTAGCAGCATCTCTCCATGGTAGCCTATGATCTCTCTCTCCCTCTGCTCTGATAGACATGAGTCTAGCAGCATTCTCTCTCCATGGTAGCCTATGATCTCTCTCTCCCTCTGCTCTGATAGACATGAGTCTAGCAGCATCTCTCCATGGTAGCCTATGATCTCTCTCTCCCTCTGCTCTGATAGACATGAGTCTAGCAGCATCTCTCCATGGTAGCCTATGATCTCTCTCTCCCTCTGCTCTGATAGACATGAGTCTAGCAGCATCTCTCCATGGTAGCCTATGATCTCTCTCTCCCTCTGCTCTGATAGACATGAGTCTAGCAGCATCTCATCTCTCCATGGTAGCCTATGATCTCTCTCTCCCTCTGCTCTGCTCATGATAGACATGAGTCTAGCAGCATCTCTCCATGAGTCTAGCCTATGATCTCTCTCTCCCTCTGCTGATAGACATGAGTCTAGCAGCATCTCCATCTCTCCATGGTAGCCTATGATCTCTCTCTCCCTCTGCTCTGATAGACATGAGTAGCCTATTAGCATCTCTCTCATCTCTGCTCTAGCCTATGATCTCTCTCTCCCTCTGCTCTGATAGACATGAGTCTATGAGCTCTCTCTTCCCTCTGCTCAGCATTCATCTCTCCATGGTAGCCTATGATGCTCTCTCTCCCTCTGCTCTGATAGACATGAGTCTAGCAGCATCTCATCTCTCCATGGTAGCCTATGATCTCTCTCTCTCCCTCTGCTCTGATAGACATGAGTCTAGGCAGCATCTCTCCATGGTAGCCTATGATCTCTCTCTCCCTCTGCTCTGATAGACATGAGTCTAGCAGCATCCTAGCCATCTCTCCATGGTAGCCTATGATCTCTCTCTCCCTCTGCTCTGATAGACAGTCTAGAGCTAGCAGCATCTCTCCTGACCATGATGGATAGCCTATGATCTCTCTCTCCCTCTGCTCTGATAGACATGAGTCTAGCAGCATCTCATCTTCCATGGTAGCCTATGATCTCTCTCTCCCTCTGCTCTGATAGACATGAGTCTAGCAGCATCTCTCCATGGTAGCCTATGATCTCTCTCTCCCTCTGCTCTGATAGACATGAGTCTAGCAGCATCTCTCCATGGTAGCCTATGATCTCTCTCTCCTCTGCTCTGATAGACATGAGTCTAGCAGCATCTCTCATGGTAGCCTATGATCTCTCTCTCCCTCTGCTCTGATAGACATGAGTCTAGCAGCATCTCTCCATGGTAGCCTATGATCTCTCTCTCCTCTGCTCTGCTCTGATAGACATGAGTCTATGACTCTCTCTCTCCCTCTGCTCTGATAGACATGACTCTAGCAGCATCTCTATGGTAGCCTATGATCTCTCTCCTCCCTCTGCTCTGATAGACATGAGTCTAGCAGCATCTCATCCTGGTAGCAGCCTATGGTAGCCTATGATCGCTCTCTCTCTCTCTCCCTCTGCTCTGATAGACATGAGTCTAGCATCTCATCTCTCCATGGTAGCCTATGATCTCTCTCTCCCTCTGCTCTGATAGACATGAGTCTAGCAGCCTATCATCTCTCCATGGTAGCCTATGATCTCTCTCTCTCCTCTGCTCTGATAGACATGAGATCATCTCTAGCAGCATCTCATCTCTCCATGGTAGCCTATGATCTCTCTCTCCCTCTGCTCTGATAGACATGAGTCTAGCAGCATCTCTCCATGGTACCTATGATCTCTCTCTCCCTCTGCTCTGATAGACATAGAGCATCTCTCCAGTAGCTATTGATCTCTCTCTCCCTCCAGACATGAGTCTAGTATCTCATCTCTCCATGGAGCCTATGATCTCTCTCTCCCTCTGCTCTGATAGACATGAGTCTAGCAGCATCTCTCCATGGTAGCCTATGATCTCTCTCTCCCTCTTCTGCTCTGATAGACATGAGTCTAGCAGCATCTCTCCATGGTAGCCTATGATCTCTCTCTCCCTCTGCTCTGATAGACATGAGTCTAGCAGCATCTCTCCATGGTAGCCTATGATCTCTCTCTCCCTCTGCTCTGCTCTGATAGACATGAGTTCTAGCAGCATCTCATCTCTCCATGGTAGCCTATGATCTCTCTCTCCCTCTGCTCTGATAGACATGAGTCTAGCAGCATCTCTCCATGGTAGCCTATGATCTCTCTCTCCCTCTGCTCTGATGGTAGACATGAGTCTAGCAGTCTAGCATCTCTCCATGGTAGCCTATGATCTCTCTCTCCCTCTGCTCTGATAGACATGAGTCTAGCAGTCTATGGCAGCTATGATCTCTCTCTCCTCTGGATAGCATGAGTCTAGCAGATCTCTCTCTCTCCTCTGCTCTGATAGACATGAGTCTAGCAGCATCTCTCTCCATGTCTAGCCTATGATCTCTCTCTCCCTCTGCTCTGATAGACATGAGTCTAGCCAGCATCTCTCCATGGTAGCCTATGATCTCTCTCTCCCTCTGCTCTGATAGACATGACTCCTATGGAGTCTAGCAGCATCTCTCCATGGTAGCCTATGATCTCTCTCTCCCTCTGCTCTGATAGACATGAGTCTAGCAGCATCTCTCCATGGTAGCCTATGATCTCTCTCTCCCTCTGCTCTGATAGACATGAGTCTAGCAGCATCTCTCTCCATGGTAGCCTATGATCTCTCTCTCCCTCTGCTCTGATAGACATGAGTCTAGCAGCATCTCATCTCTCCATGGTAGCCCTATGATCTCTCTCTCCCTCTGCTCTGATAGACATGACATGAGTCTAGCAGATCTCTCTCTCCCTGCTGGATAGACATGATGATCTCTCTCTCCCCTCTGCTCTGATAGACATGAGTCTAGCAGCATCTCTCCATGGTAGCCTATGATCTCTCTCTCCCTCTGCTCTGATAGACATGAGTCTAGCAGCATCTCTCCATGGTAGCCTATGATCTCTCTCTCCCTCTGCTCTGATAGACCTGAGTCTAGCAGCATCTCTCCATGGTAGCCTATGATCTCTCTCTCCCTCTGCTCTGATAGACATGAGTCTAGCAGCATCTCTCCATGGTAGCCTATGATCTCTCTCTCCCTCTGCTCTGATAGACATGAGTCTAGCAGCATCTCTCCATGGTAGCCTATGATCTCTCTCTCCCTCTGCTCTGATAGACATGAGTCTAGCAGCATCTCATCTCTCCATGGTAGCCTATGATCTCTCTCTCCCTCTGCTCTGATAGACATGAGTCTAGCAGCATCTCTCATGGTAGCCTATGATCTCTCTCTCCCTCTCTCTGATAGACATGAGTCTAGCAGCATCTCTCTCTCCATGGTAGCCTATGATCTCTCTCTCCCTCTGCTCTGATAGACATGAGTCTAGCAGCATCTCTCCATGGTAGCCTATGATCTCTCTCTCCCTCTGCTCTGATAGACATGAGTCTAGCAGCATCTCTCCATGGTAGCCTATGATCTCTCTCTCCCTCTGCTCTGATAGACATGAGTCTAGCAGCATCTCTCCATGGTAGCCTATGATCTCTCTCTCCCTCTGCTCTGATAGACATGAGTCTAGCAGCATCTCTCTCCATGGTAGCCTATGATCTCTCTCTCCCTCTGCTCTGATAGACATGAGTCTAGCAGCATCTCTCCATGGTAGCCTATGATCTCTCTCTCCCTCTGCTCTGATAGACATGAGTCTAGCAGCATCTCTCCATGGTAGCCTATGATCTCTCTCTCCCTCTGCTCTGATAGACATGAGTCTAGCAGCATCTCATCTCTCCATGGTAGCCTATGATCTCTCTCTCCCTCTGCTCTGATAGACATGAGTCTAGCAGCATCTCTCCATGGTAGCCTATGATCTCTCTCTCCCTCTGCTCTGATAGACATGAGTCTAGCAGCATCTCATCTCTCCATGGTAGCCTATGATCTCTCTCTCCCTCTGCTCTGATAGACATGAGTCTAGCAGCATCTCTCCATGGTAGCCCTATGATCTCTCTCTCTCTGCTCTGATAGACATGAGTCTAGCAGCAGCTCTCCATGGTAGCCATATCATCTCTCTCTCCCTCTGCTCTAGACATGATAGACATGAGTCTCCAGCTAGCCTATGATCTCTCTCCATGGTAGCCTATGATCTCTCTCTCCCTCTGCTCTGATAGACATGAGTCTAGCAGCATCTCTCCATGGTAGCCTATGATCTCTCTCTCCCTCTGCTCTGATAGACATGATCTAGCAGCATCTCATCTCTCCATGGTAGCCTATGATCTCTCTCTCCCTCTGCTCTGATAGACATGAGTCTAGCAGCATCTCTCCATGGTAGCCTATGATCTCTCTCTCCCTCTGCTCTGATAGACATGAGTCTAGCAGCTCTCTCCATGGTCCTATGAGTCCTCTCTGTAGCCTATGATCTCTCTCTCCCTCTGCTCTGCTAGACATGAGTCTAGCAGCATCTCTCTCCATGGTAGCCTATGATCTCTCTCTCCCTCTGCTCTGATAGACATGAGTCTAGCAGCATCTCTCCATGGTAGCCTATGGATCCTCTCTCTCCCCTCTCTCTCTCCCTCTGCTCTGCTCTGATAGACATGAGTCTAGCAGCATCTCATCTCTCCATGGTAGCCTATGATCTCTCTCTCCCTCTGCTCTGATAGACATGAGTCTAGCAGCATCTCTCTCCATGGTAGCCTATGATCTCTCTCTCTCCTATGATCTCTGCTCTGCTCTGATAGACATGAGTCTAGCAGCATCTCTCCATGGTAGCCTATGATCTCTCTCTCCCTCTGCTGCTCTGATAGACATGAGTCTAGCAGCATCTCATCTCTCCATGGTAGCCTATGATCTCTCTCTCCCTCTGCTCTGATAGACATGAGTCTAGCAGCATCTCTCCATGGTAGCCTATGATCTCTCTCTCCCTCTGCTCTGATAGACATGAGTCTAAGCACATGAGTCTCCATGGCAGCCTATGCTCTCTCTATCTCATGGTAGCATTTCTATGATCTCTCTCTGCTCTGATAGACATGAGTCTAGCAGCATCTCTCCATGGTAGCCTATGATCTCTCTCTCCCTCTGCTCTGATAGACATGAGTCTAGCAGCATCTCTCCATGGTAGCCTATGATCTCTCTCTCCCTCTGCTCTGATAGACATGAGTCTAGCAGCATCTCTCTCCATGGTAGCCTATGATCTCTCTCTCCCCTCTGCTCTGATAGACATGAGTCTAGCAGCATCTCATCTCTCCATGGTAGCCTATGATCTCTCTCTCCCTCTGCTCTGATAGACATGAGTCTAGCAGCATCTCTCCATGGTAGCCTATGATCTCTCTCTCCCTCTGCTCTGATAGACATGAGTCTAGCAGCATCTCTCCATGGTAGCCTATGATCTCTCTCTCCCTCTGCTCTGATAGACATGAGTCTAGCAGCATCTCTCCATGGTAGCCTATGATCTCTCTCTCCCTCTGCTCTGATAGACATGAGTCTAGCAGCATCTCTCCATGGTAGCCTATGATCTCTCTCTCCCTCTGCTCTGATAGACATGAGTCTAGCAGCATCTCTCCATGGTAGCCTATGATCTCTCTCTCCCTCTGCTCTGATAGACATGAGTCTAGCAGCATCTCATCTCTCCATGGTAGCCTATGATCTCTCTCTCCCTCTGCTCTGATAGACATGAGTCTAGCAGCATCTCTCCATGGTAGCCTATGATCTCTCTCTCCCTCTGCTCTGATAGACATGAGTCTAGCAGCATCTCTCCATGGTAGCCTATGATCTCTCTCTCCCTCTGCTCTGATAGACATGAGTCTAGCAGCATCTCATCTCTCCATGGTAGCCTATGATCTCTCTCTCCCTCTGCTCTGATAGACATGAGTCTAGCAGCAGCATCTCTCCATGGTAGCCTATGATCTCTCTCTCCCTCTGCTCTGATAGACATGAGTCTAGCAGCATCTCTCCATGGTAGCCTATGATCTCTCTCTCCCTCTGCTCTGATAGACATGAGTCTAGCAGCATCTCTCCATGGTAGCCTATGATCTCTCTCTCCCTCTGCTCTGATAGACATGAGTCTAGCAGCTCATCTCTCCATGGTAGCCTATGATCTCTCTCTCCCTCTGCTCTGATAGACATGAGTCTAGCAGCATCTCTCCATGGTAGCCTATGATCTCTCTCTCCCTCTGCTCTGATAGACATGAGTCTAGCAGCATCTCTCCATGGTAGCCTATGATCTCTCTCTCCCTCTGCTCTGATAGACATGAGTCTAGCAGCATCTCTCTCTCCATGGTAGCCTATGATCTCTCTCTCCCTCTGCTCTGATAGACATGAGTCTAGCAGCATCTCTCCATGGTAGCCTATGATCTCTCTCTCCCTCTGCTCTGATAGACATGAGTCTAGCAGCATCTCATCTCCATGGTAGCCTATGATCTCTCTCTCCCTCTGCTCTGATAGACATGAGTCTAGCAGCATCTCTCTCCATGGTAGCCTATGATCTCTCTCTCCCTCTGCTCTGATAGACATGAGTCTAGCAGCATCTCTCCATGGTAGCCTATGATCTCTCTCTCCCTCTGCTCTGATAGACATGAGTCTAGCAGCATCTCTCCATGGTAGCCTATGATCTCTCTCTCCCTCTGCTCTGATAGACATGAGTCTAGCAGCATCTCTCCATGGGTAGCCTATGATCTCTCTCTCCCTCTGCTCTGATAGACATGAGTCTAGCAGCATCTCTCCATGGTAGCCTATGATCTCTCTCTCCCTCTGCTCTGATAGACATGAGTCAGTCAGCATCATCTCCATGGTAGCCTATGATCTCTCTCTCCCCTCTGCTCTGATAGGGAATAGTCTAGCAGCATCTCATCTCTCCATGGTAGCCTATGATCTCTCTCTCCCCTCTGCTCTGATAGACATGAGTCTAGCAGCATCTCTCCATGGTAGCCTATGATCTCTCTCTCCCTCTGCTCTGATAGACATGAGTCTAGCAGCATCTCTCAATCTCTCCATGGTAGCCTATGATCTCTCTCTCCCTCTGCTCTGATAGACATGAGTCTAGCAGCATCTCTCCCACAGCCTATGATCTCTCTCTCCCTCTGCTCTGATAGACATGAGTCTAGCAGCATCTCTCCTGGTAGCCGGGGATAGCTCTCCCTCTGCTCTGATAGGAAGTCTAGCAGCATCTCATCTCTCCATGGTAGGGGAATCCTCTCCCTCTGCTCTGATAGACATGAGCCTAGCAGCATCTCTCCATGGTAGCCTACATGGATCTCTCTCTCCCTACAGCTCTGATAGAATGAGTCTAGCAGTCCGGTAGCCTATATCTCCTCTCCCTCTGCTCTGAATAGACCTGAGTCAGGGATCATCTCTCCATGGTAGTCGGGGAATAGCCTACAGCTCTGGGGACATAGCCTAGCATCTCTCGGTAGGAATCTCTCTCTCCCTCGGGGGAATAGCATACAGTCTAGGGAATAGCCTACAGTCGCCTATGATAGCCTACAGTCTTGGGGAATAGCCTACAGTCCGGGCCTAATCTCTCCTACAGTCTGATAGAATAGCCTAGCACAGTCGGTAGGAATAGCCTACAGTCTGGGGAATAGCCTACATGGTCGGGGAATAGCCTACTCTGTCTGGGGAATGAGTCTAGCAGCATCTCGGGGAATAGCCTATACAGTCGGGGAATAGCCTACAGTCGGGGAATAGCCTACAGTCCGGGGAATAGCCTACAGTCGGGGAATCTGCTCTGACAGTCGGGGAATAGCCTACAGTCATGGTAGCCTATGATCAGTCGGGGAATAGCTCCTACAGTCGGGGAATCTCATCTCTACAGTCGGGGAATAGCCTACAGTCTGGGGAATAGCCTACAGCATCTCATCGTCGGGGTAGCCTATAGCCTACAGTCTCGGATAGACATAGCAGCATCTCTACAGTAGCCGGGGAATCTCTCTCTCCCCTGCTCAGATAGACATGAGTCCTAGCAGCCTACTCCATGGTAGAATAGCCTACCTCTGCTCTGATAGACATGGGGAATCTCTCCATGGTACTATGTCCCTCTGGGGATAGACATGAGTTCTAGCAGCATCTCTCCATGGGGAATAGCCTCCCTCTGCTCTGGGGACATGAGCCTACAGCATCGGGGAATAGCCTATATCAGTCGGGGAATAGCTCTGATAGACAGTCGGGGAATATCTCTCCATGGTAGCCTATGAATAGCCTACAGTCTGGGGACATAGCCTACATCTCTCCGGGGAATAGCTCTACAGTCGGGGGAAATAGCATCTACAGTCGGGGAATAGCCTACAGTCGGGGAATAGCCTACAGCCTACTCATCGGGAGAATAGTCCTATGAGTCTCTCTCCCTCTGCTCTGATAGACATTACTTAGTCTAGGGAATAGCCTACAGTCGGGGAATAGCCTACAGTCAGTCGGGGAATAGCCATACAGTCATCGGGGCCTAAGTCTCTAGCCTACAGTCGATAGAATAGAATAGCCTACACATAGCCTACAGTCGGGGGCCTACAGTCGGGGAATAGCCTACAGTCGGGGAATAGCCTACAGTCGGGGTCGGGGAATAGGAATAGCCTACAGTCGGGGAATAGCCTACAGTCGGGGAATAGCCTACAGTCGGGGAATAGCCTACAGTCGGGGAATAGCCTACAGTCGGGGAATAGCCTACAGTCAGGGAATAGCCTACAGTCGGGGAATAGCCTACAGTCGGGGAATAGCCTACAGTCGGGGAATAGCCTACAGTCGGGGAATAGCCTACAGTCGGGGAATAGCCTACAGTCGGGGAATAGCCTACAGTCGGGGAATAGCCTACAGTCGGGGAATAGCCTACAGTCGGGGAATAGCCTACAGTCGGGGAATAGCCTACAGTCCTACAGCCTACATCTACAGTCGGGGAATAGCCTACAGTCGGGGGAATAGCCTACAGTCGGGAATAGCCCTACAGTCGGGGAATAGCCTACAGTCGGGGAATACCTACAGTCGGGGAATAGCCTACAGTCGGGGGAATAGCCTACAGTCGGGGATAATAGCCTACAGTCAGGGAATAGCCTACAGTCGGGAATAGCCTACAGTCGGGAATAGCCTACAGTCGGGGAATAGCCTACAGTCGGGGAATAGCCTACAGTCGGGAATAGCCTCAGTCGGGGAATAGCCTACAGTCGGGGGAATAGCCTACAGTCGGGGAATAGCCTACAGTCTACATAGCCTACAGTCGGGGAATAGCCCTCTGGGGAATAGCCTACAGTCGGGGAATAGCCCTACAGTCGGGGAATAGCCTACAGTCGGGGATAGCGCTACAGTCTCCGGGGAATAGCCTACAGGGAATAGCTCTAGCCTACAGTCGGGGGGGGAATAGCCTACACGGGGAATAGCCTACAGTCGGGGAATAGCCTACAGTCGGGGAATAGCCTACAGTCGGGGAATAGCCTACAGTCGGGGAATAGCCTACAGTCGGGGAATAGCCTACAGTATAGGGGAATAGCCTACAGTCGGGGAATAGCCTACAGTCGGGAATAGCCTACAGTCGGGGAATAGCCTACAGTCAGGGGGGAATCGGGGAAGCCTACAGTCGGGGAATAGCTACAGTCGGGGAATAGCCTACAGTCGGGGAATAGCCTACTACAGTCGAATAGTCCTACAGTCGGGGAATAGCCTACCAAATATAGCCTACAGTCGGGGAAAGCCTACAGTCGGGGAGCCTACAGTCGAACATAGCCTACAGTCGGGGGAATAGCCTACAGTCGGGGAATAGCCTACAGTCGGGGATAGCCTACAGTCAGGGGATAGCCCAGTCGGGGATAGCCTACAGTCGGGAATAGCCTACAGTCGGGGAATAGCCTACAGTCGGGAATAGGCCTACAGTCGGGGAATAGCCTACAGTCGGGGAATAGCCTACAGTCGGGGAATAGCCTACAGTCGGGGATCACACAGTCGGGGAATAGCCTACAGTCGGGGAAAGCCGACAGTCGGGGAATAGCCTACAGTATGGGAATAGGCCTACAGTGTAGCCTCATCAACTTACAGTCGGGGAATAGCCTAGTCGGGAAACTACAGTCGGGGGAATAGATACAGTCGGGGAATGCTTTAGGACTAAGTCGGGGAATAGCCTACAGTCAACAGTCGGGGAATAGCCTACAGTCGGGGAATACAGCATACAGTCGGGGAATCCTACAGTCCCCCTATAGCATAAATGGAGTGTAAAATGTCACTCCAGACATCGGGGAATTTTTTTCTACAATATGTCAAAGTTTGTCCCTAGAGACTGGACTCAAAACTGTAGGCTACCAATGAAACTTTTGCCTCCAACTTCTGTAGCGCAAACAGACCAGAGAAAACAGCCTTATTGTTTCCCCAATGTTTTACCAATGTTTGAAACTTCTACAAATGTTTTGCCTCAAACAATACGTTGCGATGTTATGCTCAGATTTTTTATAATGTCCTTATATTTAGTCTACAATATGTGTCCACACCCTAGCTATTGATGGATTCAAAACAAAGGTCATTTTTTATTTCCGGCACTGAAAATGTTCCCGATTTACAAATGTAAGCGCTGGCCTCTACGCAAAAGCGATGTTACTGTTTTTTATTCAAAAAATAATCAGAGCTCCCCAGGTCACCCCAAGAGCTCACTTTTTTGAAATGAGTTGGCCTGATTTATAATGATTTCTGATTTAGAATGGGCCATTATCATGCAGCTGTCAGAACAGGAAAAGAATAAGACATTTCATCCATATGCACTTGAATAGCAAATGGAGAACGTTTTCCCCTCAGTTCATTCTCCTGTCAGCCAGTTAGGCTACTCCGGTTGTAAAGTGAAGTAATGTGCTTAATATGAGGAAAGTTGAGAAATAAATATGGTAGGCCTAGCCTATAGAAAGCTGAGTGAATCCTCCTCTTTTTAATAGAGGCCATCAAATTGCATTGAACAGCAAGAAATGTTGCTCAACAGGAACACTTATTTTATTCCGTGCATCAACCAGCCATGAGGAGCTGGCTCTCGTTGCGCAACAGGTGATCCTATTCTGCTCAAACTCTGAATGCCAGGGCTCTCACTCTCCCTAATTTCCCCCACGCGACCACACCCACCAACAAGGTCTGTCTCAGAGTGGACCCACCAACAAGGTCTGTCTCAGAGTGGACCCACCAACAAGGTCTGTCTCAGAGTGGACCCACCAACAAGGTCTGTCTCAGTGAGGACCTACCAACAAGGTCTGTCTCAGTGTGGACCTACCAACAAGGTCTGTCTCAGAGTGGACCTACCAACAAGGTCTGTCTCAGAGTGGACCTACCAACAAGGTCTGTCTCAGAGTGGACCTTCCAACAAGGTCTGTCTCAATGTGGACCTACCAACAAGGTCTGTCTCAGTGTGGACCTACCAACAAGGTCTGTCTCTGTCAACATCATCAAACAGAGATGAGGACCAAGGCGCAGCGTTGCAGGCAAACATACTCTTTATTAAGAGACACGATCAAAACAACAAACGATACGTGCCAGTTCACGGTCTACCATAAACAGACTAGAAACAAAATCCCACAAACACCAATGAAAAACAGACTGTATAAATATGGCTCCCAATCAGAGACAGCCAGCAACACCTGACACTCGTTGCCTCTGATTTGGAGCCACTCTGGCCAACATAGAAATAGCACCCATAGAAACAAAACACATTATCTACACACCCTGGCTCAACATAACAGTGTCCCCAGAGCCAGGGCGTGACAGTACCCCCCCCCCTAAAGGCGCGGACTCCGACCGCGTCAACCAAATACCACAGGGGAGGGACCGGGTGGGCACTCCGCCTAGGCGGCGGATCCGGCTCCGGGCCTGATCCCCGCTCCCTCTCCAACCCCCCAAAGTACCCCTGGTCCGGTCTGGCCCCGCTGTCCGGAGCTGGACTGCACACTGATGGAGCGGATTGCTCTAGCTCCGGCGTAAAACATCTGACCAGTGCCGAACCAGGCACCAGTGGAACAGGCACGGGCCGTGCCGGACTGACGACGCCCACCACTGGCCTGGTGTGGAGAACAGGCACGGGCCGTGCTGGACTGACAACGCACACCACTGGCTTGGTGTGAGGAGCAGGAGTGAGCCGAACCGGGCTGACGAAACGCACCACTGACTTGGTGCGGGGAGCAGGAACGGGCCGAGCCGGGCTGACGAAGCGCACCACTGGCTTGGTGCGGGGAGCAGGAACGGGCCGAGCCGGGCTGACGAAGCGCACCCCTGGCTTGGTGCGGGGAGCAGGAACGGGCCGAGCCGGGCTGACGAAGCGCACCACTGACTTGGTGCGGGGAGCAGGAACGGGCCGAGCCGGGCTGACGAAGTGCACCACTGACTTGGTGCGGGGAGCAGGAACGGGCCGAGCCGGGCTGACGAAGCGCACCACTGACTTGGTGCGGGGAGCAGGAACGGGCCATGCCGGGCTGACGAGCGCACCACTGACTCTACACCGGGATCTGGAACGGGCCGGACCGGACTGGTAACACACCCCAGTACCTCTCGCCGTGCCTCTACACCTTCCATCCCCTCTTCGACCAGTGGCCCTCGTAACCTGGCGGCCTCCTCTGCCAACCCGCTGGACCGCTCTATCGCGGCCTCCTGCTGCCCCGACGTCGTGAGCCCCCCCCTAAACATTTTCTGGGGGTCTCTCCTCCCCGTGGGCCAGGCCTCTATAGTTCTCGCCCAACTCTCGCTCTTCTGCCTCCAACTCCCGCTATTCAGCTCCTCAATTGGCTTGACCCAGTCGAGGCTCTTCCTCCATTGTTCCCAAGTCCACTCTCTCTGCTCTTCACTCGGCTTGACCCAGTCGAGGCTGCCACGGAGATCTGCTAGGGATTTCCCTGGCGATGGCTCCTCGACTCGCTGCTTGGTCCAGTTGTGGTGGGATTTTCTGTCAACATCGTCAAACAGAGATGAGGACCAAGGCGCAGCGTTGCAGGCAAACATACTCTTTATTAAGAGACACGATCAAAACGACAAACGATACGTGCCAGTTCACGGTCTACCATAAACAGACTAGAAACAAAATCCCACAAACACCAATGAAAAACAGACTGTATAAATATGGCTCCCAATCAGAGACAGCCAGCAACACCTGACACTCATTGCCTCTGATTGGGAGCCACTCTGGCCAACATAGAAATAGCACCCATAGAAACAAAACACATAATCTACACACCCTGGCTCAACATAACAGTGTCCCCAGAGCCAGGGCATGACAGTCTCAGAGTGGACCCACCAACAAGGTCTGTCTCAGAGTGGACCCACCAACAAGGTCTGTCTCAGAGTGGACCCACCAACAAGGTCTGTCTCAGAGTGGACCCCACCAACAAGGTCTGTCTCAGAGTGGACCCACCAACAAGGTCTGTCTCAGAGTGGACCCACCAACAAGGTCTGTCTCAGAGTGGACACACCAACAAGGTCTGTCTCAGAGTGGACCCACCAACAAGGTCTGTCTCAGAGTGGACCCACCAACAAGGTCTGTCTCAGAGTGGACCCACCAACAAGGTCTGTCTCAGAGTGGACCCACCAACAAGGTCTGTCTCAGAGTGGACCTACCAACAAGGTCTGTCTCAGAGTGGACCTACCAACAAGGTCTGTCTCAGAGTGGACCTACCAACAAGGTCTGTCTCAGAGTGGACCCACCAACAAGGTCTGTCTCAGAGTGGACCCACCAACAAGGTCTGTCTCAGAGTGGACCCACCAACAAGGTCTGTCTCAGAGTGGACCCACCAACAAGGTCTGTCTCAGAGTGGACCCACCAACAAGGTCTGTCTCAGAGTGGTTGGGAAATAAACTAAAAACAGACAGATGTATGTTTCTTGGACAACACTTGTTAGGGGTTTAAGTTTACATTTGAAGTTTAGTTTAAGCAGCGAAGCTGGTGAAACCCTATTGTATATGTTGGTGTTCATTATTCGGGGTTCAGAGGCCAAGCTGGTGAAAACGTATTGTACACTGAACACAAATATAAACGCAAAATGTAAAGTGTTGGTCCCATGTTTAACGAGCTAAAATATAAGATCCCAGAAATGTTCCATACACACAAAAAATGTATTTCTCTCAAATGTTCTGCACAAATTTGTTTACATCCCTGTAAGTGAGCATTTCTCCTTGGCCAAGATAATCCATCCACCTGACAGGTGTAGCATATCAGGAAGCTGATTAAACAGCAGGATCATTATACAGGTGCACCTTGTGCTGGGGACAATAAAAGGCCACTCTAAAATGTGCAGTTTTGTCACATAACACAATGCCACCGAAGTCTCATGTTTTGAGGGAGTGGGCAATTGGCATGCTGACTGCAGGAATGCAGAATACCGGGCAGATGGCAGACATCGTGTATAGCGTCGTGTGGCCGAGCGGTTTGCTGATGTCAACGTTGTGAACAGAGTGCCCCATTGTGGCGGTGGGGTTATGGTATGGGCAGGCATAAGCTACGGACAATGAACACAATTGCATTTTATCAAATGGCAATTTGAATGCACAGAGATACCGTGATGAGATCCTGAGGCCCATTGTCATGCCATTCATCCGCTGCCATCACCTCATGTTTCAGCATGGATCTGTGCACAATTCATGGACGCTGAAATGGTCCCAGTTCTGCCATGGCCTGTATACTCACCACATGTCACTCATTGAGCATGTTTGGGATGCTCTGGATCGATGTGTACGACCTGCATGTTCCAGTTCCCGCCAATATCCAGCAACTTTGCACAGCCATTAAAGAGGAGTGGGACAACATTTGACAGGCCACAATCAACAGCCTGATCAACTCTATGCGAAGGAGATGTGTCGTGCTGCATGAAGCAAATGGTGGTCACATCAGATGCTGACTGTTTTTCTGGTCCACCCACCTACTTTTTAAAGGTATCTGTAACCACCAGATGCATCTCCTGTGAGATGATATGGCCTAGGAGGGTGCAACCTTGCATGATGGTAAAGGGTCCAAGGCCACACCCTCCCATGACATCCCATGCCAATTGGCCAGATGGAGTTGCTATAACAAGTGATTGAAAATTCCAACTTTGGAAGCTCACGCCCCTCACACCATGTGACCTAGAGTAATTTAATCTACATAGGTCCCTCTCCTCACAAGGATGAAATGTGTCTCAAGAACCCGTAAAGTACATCATGATGGATTACCTGCCGTTTAATTTTGTGAAAAACACTGAAAACAGAACTTCCCTGGCACCGAATGACTGATCGACACGAAACTTGATACATGCCATGTGGTGACCAAGGTCTCTCAATGCTAAATTCTGCAGGCTAGTATCTCAAAAAACATGGCCGCTTCGGACCAATAAACAGTCAAGTGGGTGAGGTCTAGCATATAAATCAGATACATGTATTTCTATTGTAACAAAACTTGGTACACATGTTCCAAACACTGTCAAGACTCAACATATGCAAGCACATTCAGATCGATCACACAGTGGCACATGTTTATTTCTATTGATCTGATTGACTGATGAAATTTTGCTGTTCCATAAGGTGTATTTTTATCTGTTTAAAATCTGATTGTACTGCTTGCATCAGTTACTTGATGTGAAATAGAGTTCCATGTAGTCATGGCTCTATGTAGTACTGTGCGCCTCCCATAGTCTGTTCTGGACTTGGGGACTGTGAAGAGACCTCTGGTGGCATGTCTTGTGGGGTATGCATGGGTGTCCGAGCTGTGTGCCAGTAGTTTAAACAGACTGCTCGGTGCTTTCAACATGTCAGTACCTCACACTAATACAAGTAGTGATGAAGTCAATCTCTCCTCCACTTTGAGCCAGGAGAGATTGACATGCATATTATTAATATGTATATTAACTCCAAGCAGTTTAGTCACCTCAACTTGCTCAATTTCCACATTTATTATTACAGGATTTAGATGAGGTTTAGGGTTTAGTGAATGATTTGTCCCAAATACAATGCTTTTAGTTTTGGAGATATTTAGAACTAACTTATTCCTTGCCACACATTTTGAAACTAACTGCAGCTCTTTGTTAAGTGTTGCAGTAATTTCAGTTGCTGTAGTAGCTGACTGTCACGATCGTCTTGAAAAGGAGTAGACCAATACGCAGCGTGTTGAGCGAACATGATGACTTTATTACCGTCAGTGATAATAAGCACACTACACAAAACAATAAACGACTCGTGAAGTCCACGGTGACAAAGACCGACAAGGAACAAAAACCCACAACACCCAAGGGAAAACATACAGTTTAAATATGGCTCCCAATCAGAGACAACCAGCAAACAGCTGACACTCGTTGCCTGTGATTGGGAGTCACATCGTCAAAACTAGAATAAAACAAACTAGAACCCCCAACATCGACATAGAACACATAGAATGAACACACCCTGGCTCAACATAAAGAGTCCCAGAACCAGGGTGTGACAGTACCCCCCCCTAAAGGCGCGGACTGCGACCGCGCCTCAACTAAACAAAACAGGGGAGGGCTGGGCGGGCCTACCTCCTCGGCGGCGGTTCTGGCTCCGGCCTTGACCACCACCCTTCAATACACCCCCCAATGCGCCCCTGGTCCAGTCTGTCGACTCGCACCCCTGGCCTGGTGCGTGGAGGAGGAACGGGCCTTACCAGGCTGACGATGCGCACCCCTGGCCTGGTGCGTGGAGGAGGAATGGGCCTTACCAGGCTGACGACTCGCACCCCTGGCTTGGTGCGTGGAAGAGAGACGGGCCGGACCGGGCTGGCGACGCGCACCGTAGGTTTGGTGCGAGTGGCAGGAACAGGCCGGGTCGGGCTGGCGACGCGCACCGTAGGTTTGGTGCGAGTGGCAGGAACAGGCCGGACCGGGCTGGCGACGCGCACCGTAGGCCTGGTGCGAGTGGCAGGAACAGGCCGGGTCGGGCTGGCGACGCACACCGTAGGCTTGGTGCGTGGAGCGGGAACAGGCCGGGTCGGGCTGGCGACGCGCACCGTAGGTTTGGTGCGAGTGGCAGGAACAGGCCGGACCGGGCTGGCGACGCACACCGTAGGCTTGGTGCGTGGAGCAGGAACAGGCCGGGCTGGGCTGTCGACGCACACCGTAGGCTTGTTGCGTGGAGCAGGGACAGGCCGGGTTGGGCTGGCGACGCACACCGTAGGCTTGGTGCGAGTGGCAGGAACAGGCCGGGTCGGGCTGGCGACGCGCACCGTAGGTTTGGTGCGAGTGGCAGGAACAGGCCGGACCGGGCTGGCGACGCACACCGTAGGCTTGGTGCGTGGAGCGGGAACAGGCCGGGTCGGGCTGGCAACGCACACCGCAGGCTTGGTGCGTGGAGCAGGAACAGGCCGGGCCGGGCTGTCGACGCACACCGTAGGCTTGATGCGTGGAGCAGGGACAGGCCGGACTGGGCTGGCGACGCACACCGTAGGCTTGGTGCGTGGAGCAGGAACAGGCCGGGCCGGGCTGTCGACGCACACCGTAGGCTTGGTGCGTGGAGCAGGGACAGGCCGGACTGGGCTGGCGACGCACACCGTAGGCTTGGTGCGTGGAGCAGGAACAGGCCGGACCGTACTGGGAACACACACCACTGGCTTTAAACGGGGATCAGGAACGGGCCGGACCGGACTGGCAATAAACCTCAGTACCTCTCGCCGTGCCTCTACAACTTCCTTCCCTCCTCTCGCCAATGGCTCCCGTAACCCGGTGGCCTTCTCTCCTCGTCTCCTATTTCGCCCTGTGGCAGCCTCCTGCTGCCCAGTCGCCCATGCCGTGTGCCCCCCCCTAAAAAATTATTGGGGGTGCCTCTCGTCCGTCCGACGATGGCCCTGCTGAAGCCGCTGCTCCTCTCTCGCCAGGGCCTTGATCCTACCCCAAGGTCCCTTGCCCCCGAGCATGTCCTCCCAGGACCACGATTTGCCCACCTGGGCCATCGCCAGCCTCTCCATCTCCTTTCCTGGCGCTTCCTCCCATGACCAGGCTGCCTGCTCCTGGACACGCTGCTTGGTCCTTTTACGGTGGGTTTTTCTGTCACGATCGTCTATCGTTTAACAGACAGTTAAATATGACTCCCAATCAGAGGCAACGAGTGTCAGCTGTTTGCTGGTTGTCTCTGATTGGGAGCCATATTTAACTGTCTGTGTTTCACTTTGGGTTGGTGGGTTTTTGTTCCTTGTCGGTGTTTGTGACCGTGGACTTCACGAGTCGTTTGTTGTTTTGTGTAGTGTGCTTATTATCACTGACGGTAATAAAGTCAATCATGTTCGCTCAACACGCTGCGTATTGGTCTACTTCGCTTCAAGACGATCGTGACACTGACGTGTATAGTGTTGAGTCATCCGCATACATAGACACACTGGCTTTACTCAAAGCCAGTGGCACGTCATTAGTAAAGATTGAAAAAAGTAATGGGCCTAGACAGCAGCCCTGGGGAATTCCTGATTCTACCTGGATTATGTTGGAGAGGCATCCATTAAAGAACACCCTCTGTGTTCTGTTAGACAGGTAACTCTTTATCTACAATATAGCAGGGGGTGTAAAGCCATAACACATACGTTTTTCCAGCAGCAGACTATGATCGATAATGTCCAAGCCTCACTGAAGTCTAACAAAACAACCCCCACAATCTTTTTAGAATCAATTTCTCTCAGCCAATCAGTCATTTTTGTAAGTTCTGTGCTTGTTGAATGTCCTTCCCTATAAGCGTGCTGAAAGTATTTTGCCAATTTGTTTACTGTAAAATAGCATTGTATCTAGTCAAACACCATTTTTTCCAAAGGTTTACTAAAGGTTGGTAACAGGCTGATTGGTCGGCTATTTGAGCCAGTAAAGGGGGCTTTACTATTCTTAGGTAGCGGAATGACTTTTGCTTCCCTCCAGGCCTGAGGGCACACACTTTCTACTAGGCTTAAATTGAAGATATGGCAATATCGTCCGCTATTATCCTCAGTAATTTCCCATCCAAGTTGTCAGACCCCGGTGGCTTGTCATTGTTGATAGACAACAATTATTTTATTACCTCTTCCACACTCACTTTATGAAATAGAAAATTACAAATCTTGTCTTTCATAATTTGGTCAGATATACTTGCATGTGTAGTGTCAGCATTTGTTGCTGGCATCTCTTCTTTCCAATTAAAAAATAATTAAAGTAGTTGGCAATATCAGTGGGTTTTGTGATGAATGAGCCATCTGATTCAATTAATGATGGAGCTGAGTTTTGCCTTTTTTCCCAAAATGTAATTGAAGGTGCTCTAAAGCTTTTTACTGTCATTGTTTATGTAATTTATCTTTGTTTCATAGTGTATAGTATCTTCTTCTTTTTATTCAGTTTAGTCACATGATTTCTCAATATGCGGTACGTTTGCCAATCAGTTGTGAAGCCAGACTTATTTGCCATTCCTTTTGCCTCATCCCACTCAACCATACCATTTTTCAATTCATCATCAATCCATGGGGATTGAACAGTTTTTACAGTCATTTTCTTAATGGGTGCATGCTTATTAGTAACTGAGATAAGCAATTTCATAAATGTGTCAAGTGCAACGTCTGTTTGCTCCTCATTACACACCACGGACCAACAAATATTATTTACATCAACAACATAGGAATCACTACAAAACGTATGACCTCATACAATATATTTGGCCCAGCGTTGGGAACTTTGGTTTTCCAAGATATGGCTACTATATTGTGATCACTACATCCGATGGATCTGGATACTGCTTTCAAACACATTTCTGCAGCATTAGTAAAGATGTGATCAATACATGTTGATGATTTAATTCCTGTGCTGTTTGTAACTACCCTGGTAGGTTGACTGATAACCTGAACCAGGTTGCAGGCCCTGGTTACAGTTTGAATATGTTTCTTGAGTCGGCAGCTTGATGAAAGCCAGTCAATATTTAAATCACCCAGAAAATATACCTCTCTGTTGATATCACATACATTATCAAGCATTTCATTTCACCCATGTTATCCAGATATTGACTGTTAGCACTTGGTGGTCTATTGCAGCTTCCCACCAGAATGGGCTTTAGGTGAGGCAGATGAACCTGTAGCCATATTACTTCAACAGTATTTAACATGAGATCCTCTCTAATCTTTACAGGAATGTGGTTCTGAATATAAACAGCAACACCACCCCCATTGGCATTTCTGTATTTTCTGTAAATGTTATAACCTTGTATTGCTACCACTGTATCATCAAATGTATTATCTAAGTGAGTTTCAGAGATTGTCAGAATATGAATGTCATCTGTTACTAGCAAGTTATTAATTTCATTAACCTTGTTTCTTAAGCTACATATGTTAACGTGGGCCATTTTTAGCACTTTTCTGGGATTCTTGCTTGTTTTCATTGCTTTACTGGGAAGCTTTGCAGAAGTAGATATTCTCATGTTATTTATGTTAGTGCAGGGTGAGCTGCACATAGTGGTCTTCCTACTAGGGCACACTTTCTCAGTGCTATCAGCATCAATCTGGTTCATAGACACATGATTGCTGCATACAATAGCTGTAGGATCAGCAGAAGCATTCAGGGAAGTTAGAGGGACATAAATTAGGTTATTTACATTGTGTCTACCAATGCCCCTGGTATAATGTACATTTGCTAAAGCATTATGATGACGCAGCGACACAATTGTAGGGATTAACTGAGCTGGGCCTGGGTCATTGATAAGTAATTGTCTCAACGCAGCCGTATAATGCTGTGAAAGGATCCAGAAACCCAAATGATTTGGGTGGATCCCATCAGCCTTATAAAATGTATTTTGTTTCCAAAAGATATCAAAATTATTAACAAAAGTTACACCCATTGAGCTGCAATAATCAGGTAGCCAGTTGTGAAGAGAAAGAATCCTGCTAAAGACTTCAATGCCACGATTTAGAGATGGCACAGGGCCAGATATGATGTTTTTTTTATTAGTGTCTAGGAGAGTCAATCAGCTCTTTGAAATCCAGTTTAAACTGTTCAGAGCTGCCCGTCATAATGTCATTAAAACCCACATGGACTATGATAGAATCGATGTCCATGTCCTGGCATAGTACATTCGGGAGCAGCTTAGTAATGTCATTTAGTCGAGCTCCGGGACATTGTTTTAGTTGTTTGTATCCGCTCCGTGCCTTTCGTTGGGAGTGTAGACTGCTTTGAGGGAGGTCGCTGTCTTTGGCTTCCACGGCTCGTGACATGCGACCATCGTTGATTGCCATGCTCCTCATGCTGTGCTCCTTCAACTCCACCATCAGATGGGGAGGAAAGGCAGGAGATGAATCCCCTGGCGAACGAACTCCGGGCAACACTGGCCAGTCGGAAAACGACAAACGACAAGGCGAAGATGCATCCAACATGCGTGAATGCCGTCCAGCCACCGGCGTAGAAAAGGTAAACGTTCCACTCTGCGTTTTCCCCAGTTTCTTCCGTAGGCTGGCGACCTGCGTGATCAAGGAAGCCACCTCAAGACTATAATCCTCGACAAGTAAACAACTGCCGTATTGGTACTCTGAGTGATCCGGTTTGTCCTGAAACAAAGCGTAGTAGATACAGCTCCTATAGTGCTGGAACCGTTCATTTAGTTCTCCAGACAAAGAGGGCTCCATTGGAAAACTCATCTGGGACTAACTTCGTTAGCTTGATGGCTAATGTTAGCAGCTTAGCTACGTTAGCGGCTCTATCAAGCAGACTTTAACCTGTCAGTTAAGCGGGATTCCGGGACAAGAAATAGCGGTCCTAGCTGTTAAACGCTCACCGCTGTCCTCTCACTATCCTCAAATGCTGCCTGTGCAGAACGCTGTTGAGAGAGAGCGCTTTTTCATTAACACAACCACCACCTTGTTCATTCTGGATTTAGAATGCATATGTTCCGCTCCCACCTGCTCTCTGACCACGAGCAACAATTCCTCCACACCATACTCCGGAACACACCCGAAGTGACAGCGTTTCTTCTGCACTCGGTTGACGCCATCAAGGCCATCACTCCACCCAAACCCAAACA